>VZQC01000181.1:3800173-3812208 GCA_009823505.1 Rhizomys pruinosus | reverse complement strand
CTGGCCTTGAACTCACAGAGAGCTGCTTGCCTCTGCCTCCCTAATGCTGGGATTAAAGGCGTGTGCCACCACACCCGGGCCTATTATTTTTTCTTAAGGTCTATCAATTCTAATTTGTGTTCCTCAGATAGTCATGGCTGTAGGTCTATCCCTTGGAGTATGGTCAAACTACCCAGCACCACACCATGACTGACTCTCCCTTTCCCAGCATCTGTCAGTTGCCAAAATTCCTCCCCTAGGGGTGGGGCTTTGTGTTTACCTCCAGCATCCACACTGGGATTTTGACTGGCTTGGGCCCACACAGATCTTGTGCATGCTGTCATTAGTGCTATTGACACATATGCGCACTTCCCTGTTGTGTCCAGGCAACAAGGTTTCCTTGTGTTCATCCGCCACGTCTGGCTTTTCTTCCTCTTCTGCAATGTTTCCTGAGTCTTGTAAGGCCGGGCATGATAAAGTTGTCATTCAAGCTTAGAACTCTGAAGACTCTTGTTCTCTGTATGTTGACAGATTGTGGGTCTCTGCAAAAATCATCTGCTACAAGAAGATGCTTCTCTGGTGAGAGGTGAGAGATCATTCGTCTATGGGCATAACAATAAGTCATTTTGAGAACTGTCTGTTCATTTCAGTAACCAACTTATTGACTGTGTTGTTTGATTTTTAGTTTGGTTTGTGAGTTACCTGTATATTCTGGATATTAACATTCTGTCAGATGTTTAGCTAGCAAATATTTCCTCCCAGTCTGTAGGCCATCTCTTCATTTGCTTAACTGTCTTTTGCTATCTAGAAGTCTTTTTTTTTTAATTTCATGAGGTTACTTGTTGGCTTTATTTGCTAAGTCACCTGAGTTCTATCAGAAAGTCCTTGTCTATACATTTATCTTGAAATGTTTTCTCTACATCTTCCTTTAACAGTTCTAGGTCTTACATGAGATCTTTGATCCATTTGTAGTTGATGTTTGTGCAGGGTGAGAGCTAGGGACCTGTTTTCATTTCTGACATGTGCATGTCCTGTTTTCCTAGCACCGTTTGCTGAAGATGCTACCTTTTCTCTGATGTGTATTTTTTGCACTGCTGTTGAAAATCAGTTGACTGTAACTGCATGGTGTTATATTTGGATCTTCCATTCAACCCCATTGATCTACCTGTCTGTTTTTGTGCCAGTATATGCTGTTTTTGTTGCTATGGTTTTGTGGTTTAACCTGAAATCAGGTATGGTGATCTAGCCCAGCAGAATCCTTTTTGCTCAGGATTGCTTTGGATATGCGGGGTATTTTATGCTTCCATATAAATCTTAGGATTGTTTTTCTATTTCTGTGAAGCACGGCTTTGGAATTTTTATGAGAATTATGTTAAATCTATAGGTTGCTTTTGGTAAGATGGCCATTTCCACACTGTTAATCCCTCCAATCCATGAGCATTTATGGGAGGTCTTCTTTCCGTCTGTAATGTCTTCTTCAATTTCCTTCTTCAGTGTCAAACAGGAGTTTTTTATTTTTATTTATTTATTTATTTTATTTATTTATTTTTTGGTCTTCTTGAGACAGAGTCTCCCTGTAGCTCTGGCTGTCCTGGAACTCACTATGTAGACCAGGCTGGCCTTGAACTCACAAAGATCCGCCTGCCTCTGCCTCCCAAGTGCTAGGATTAAAGGCATGCATCACCACGCCCAGCCAAACAGTAGTTTTTTAAACCCAACCTTCTAACATAATACAATTCAAAGACATACTAATTTGATACTTACATGCTGAGGAATGATGGTAGGAAAATATTAGAAGTCTTTGTTTTCTGTATTTAAGTCACTATGCATCCACAAGAGAAGCATAAAAACACACACACAATTCATAACATACAATAGTATAAGTCTGAGAAGAGGTGTTTCAGGCAGTGTTTTTAGCATTGTGTGGCATGATGGAATGTGTAATATAAAGTGCACATGTCATCTGTTCAGAGTCAAGGCTGCAGTGAAATTCTGTAATATACCACGAGGCCAGAAACACCTTGAATTCATTATGTACTTGACTCAGGGTTAAGTTTTGGTCATTATATGTCCAGAAACTTTTATTGTTGCCAATTTTTTTTTTGTGACTCTGGTGTTCAGTATGTGGTTCCCTATGAGGACGAGCCACAGTTTCAGAAACCGGGGTCTATGGCTAGCTTTCATAGTGCCAGAAGATGTTATGCAGGCTATGGGAAAGAAAAGTCATTACTTGGCCACACTACCTACCTGCCAGGCCAGGTGTGCTTACTGGTGCAATAATGAAATAACTATCATGGGGGTTATCAACCTCTTTCTGATTAGATTTGAAACCTGCACCACAGGAAGGGAATTCATGCCTGGTACAGTAAACCTGCTCAAAAGTCTGTGGCTGGGCAGTCACAGGCCTTAAGGAGGAAATGAGGAAGCTAGTTTTGCTAAATGGATATGCCATGATATAAATATTTATGCATTTGCATAGATTAATATTACTCAACTCTGATCAGAGAAGCTTTTTTTTTTTTTTTAATGGGCAGTGGCTATGACAGAGACTCACAACTGGTCAATGTACTGAGAACAAGTGGCTGATGAACACACAGTCCTCAATGGGACATATATATCACAACCTCCAAGGTTCAGGAAACATTGTGAAAAGAAGGGGCAGAAAGACTGTAAGAGCTGGAAGAAGGGCAGGCATGTTGTGAAATGCTGTCTTCTTCCTATAACTCACAAGGTCACAGCAGGCAAAATCACCTGTGATCACAAGATTGGGCCCTTCAGAATTCCATCATGAACAGAGGAGGGGCTCACCAGGCCCCACCCATCTCTGAGAAGTATAGGCAGTTAATATTTGCAAAGGGTTTAGGTTAATGAAGTCTTACTCCTCTCTGAAGAACTACTGAAGCTATTTCAGTCAGTGGTCCCTGAGGAGCAGAGGAGGAAACATTTTCTCCAATGGTGTAGCCATTGGTAGGTTGCTCATCTTCCTGTAAAGAATTTTTTATCCACAAAAACCACATAATCATGTCAATTGATGCAGAAAAAGTCTTTGACAGAATCCAGCATCCCTCGATGCTTAAAGCCCTAGAGGGAATTGGTTTAGAGGGATCATTCTTCAATGTAATCAAAGCCATATATAGGAAACCCATAGCCAAAATCATCCTAAATGGAGAAGAGACAGAAGCATTCCCCTTAAAGGTAGGAACTTGACAAAGCTGCCCCCTGTCACCGCTCTTCTTCAGTATAGTGCTTGAAACACTTGCTAAGGCAATAAGGTAAGAAAAGGAGTACTAACTGGAAAAGAGGAAGTCAAGCTATCCCTTTTTTACTGATGATATGATTGTTTACTTAAGGGATGCTAAAAACTCTACCAGAAAGTTCCTAAAAATGATTAAGAGTTTCAGTAAAGTGGCAGGATACAAAATTAACCTAGAAAAATCATTAGCTTTCCTTTATACCAACAACAAGCACCTGAAGAAGGAATACAAGGAGACCTTTCCACTCACAATAGCCTCAAAAACAATAAGATACCTAGGAACAAACCCAACCAAAGACACCAAAGGTCTCTACAACAAAAATTTAAACCCCTGAAGAAGGAAATTGAAGAAGACATCAGAAGATGAAAAATACCTCCCATGCTCATGGATTGGTAAAAGTAAAAATGTCCATTCTACCCAAACTAATATACAAATTCAACACGATCCCAATTAAAATACCCAAGAGTTTCTTCACAAGCTTGAAAAAAAAATCCTTAATTTCATATGGAAAAACAAAAGACCTCGAATAGCCAAAGCAACCCTGAGCAAAAAGAGCGATACAGGGGGGATCTCTAGACCAGACTTCAAACTATACTACAGGGCTATAGTCATAAAACAGCTTGGTACTGGCACAAAAACAGACCTGTTGACCAATGGAATAAAACTGAAGATCCAAACTTGAGCACATACAATTTCAGCCACCTCATATTGGACAAGAAGACACAATGGAGAAAAGACAGCATCTTCAGCAAGTGGTGTTGGCAAAACTGGATCACCACTTGTAGAAGAATAAAGTTAAATCCCTACCTCTTGCCCTGTACGAAAGTCAACTCCAGATGGATCAAAGAGCTCAACGTGAAACCCAAAACTCTGAAGGTGATAGAAGAAAAAGTTGGCAGCAGCCTATAAGCCATAGGTGTAGGAAAAAACTTCCTAAATCAGACAGCAGCAGCACAAGAAATAAGATCAATAATTAACAAATGGGACCTCATTAAACTGAAAAGCTTCTGTTCATCAAAAGAAACAATCAAGGAAGTGAAGAGAAATCCCACAGAGTGGGAGGAAACCTTCACCACAGATACATCTGACAAAGCATTGATTTCCAGAGTATATAAACTACTCAAAAACAAAGAAGAAAGAAAACAAATGAATCACTCAAAAGATGGAGCAGCTGAACAGAGACTTCACAAGTGAGGAATTAGAGATGGCTGAGATACATATTAAGAAGTGTTCAACATCACTAGTAATTAAGGAAATGCAAATTAAAACTTTAAGATATCATCTCACTCCGATAAAACTGGCTAGGATCAAGAAAACAAATGACGTTGGGTGTGGTGGTGCAAACTTTTAATCCCAGCACTTGGGAGGCAGAGGCAGGCGGATCTTTGTGAATTCAAGGCCAGCCTGGTCTACAGAGTGAGTTCCAGGACAGCTGGGGCTACAGCGAGACACTGTCTCGAAAAAGACAAAAAAAGAAAGAAAGAAAGAAAGAAAGAAAGAAAGAAAGAAAGAAAGAAAGAAAGAAAGAAAGAAAACAAATGATACCAAGAGCTGGAGAGGTTGTGGAGAAAGAGGAACCCTCATTCACTGCTGGTGGGAATGTAAACTTGTACAGCCACTATGGAAAGCAGTATGGAGAACCCTTGGAAGACTCAAAATGAGCTTACCACCTGACCCAATCATACCACTCCTGGGTATATACCCACAAGACTCATCCTACCGCAGAGATACATGTACAGCCATGTTTATTGCAGCTCTGTTCACAATAGCAAAAAGCTGGAACCAACCCAAATGCCCCTCAACTGACAATTGGATAGAGGAAATGTGGTACATCTATACAATGGAGTTCTATGCAGCAGTAAAGAAAGATGACATCATGAACTTTGCAGGTAAATAAATGGAACTAGAAGATATTATGTTAAGTGAAGTAATATAGTCCCAGAAAAACAAACGATGAATGGTATCCCTCATCTGTGGATGCTAGTGCCAATTACCTAGTTGTAAGTATTTCTTGTGCACGCCCCCTTGAGCTTTTGTCCAAGCAGTTGGGAGTGATGCATATGGGAAAGAACAACAACAACAACAACAACAACAACAATAATAACAACAACAGAAAAGACTGTGTCAAATAACTGACTGAAACGGTGAACTTCTGGTCAAAACAGTCAACTTCCACATTGAGAATTTTGAGAAAGACTGAGAAAAAGATAAAAAACTTGTTTGGCAGAATGCATGAGCTCTGGTGGGGTGGGGGGGTAGGGTGGGGGACACGTGTCTAGATTTGATTAGTAACATAATCTTGCACAAAAATATATATAATAAAAAATAAATTTAAAAATTGCTAATGGATAAAGATTTTAACAAAGAATTCTTTATCCATGCTCCTGTAAGTAACCTTAATTAAACTTACCAGGACACACACATACACACATGCGCATGCAGACACACAGAAACATAGACACACATACATACATACACACAGAGACACAGAGACACAGAGACACAGACACACAGACACACACACACAGACACCGACACACACACACACACACACAGACACCGACACACACACACACACACACACACACACACACACACACACCATGAAAGTAGAGGAGGATTGGTCAAGAAGAGGAAGAGAGTCACCAGCAGCGGGAAAGCGACAAGTGTAGATGTATGAAAATGTCAGCACAATTGCACGACACGGGTGCACAGACCCACATGCAGACAGTACGTTCATACACATACAGAAATAAATAAAATTAAAAAAAATATTTAAAGAAAGAAAATGTCAGCACAAAACCACCCATTATTGTATAAAATTAATATATGCTAATAAAAGTTATAATGATACTGGTTCTAGATTGTGTATCTGCAGTTTGCACTCACAGGCAAGATTGAAGTAGGTCATGTTTAACTCAACCTTTCTCCAGCTTCCAACGAAGTCACAGGTGTTCATGGTGGCCTTACTGCCTATTAGCTCTGAATTGATTTTCAGGCAAAATTCTCATACTCTAGTCCCTTCCTGAATGTCCATTCAGCTAATATTTCCTTAGACGCCTCTTTGTTAGGCTAATGTGTACCAAGAAGTCAGGCTAAGAGCCATCCCTTGTCTTGAACCCCTTTCCACATCTGCAGGATCCAGGAACTTCTGGGCCAGGTGTGGCTCAGAGCCTCCAGCAATGGCCCTCCAGCAGCCCCGGGAATCTGTCAGTGCTGGCTGTTAAACTGAATTCCATTTGCAATCCTGGATGAACGATGGACCATAGTAGCTTTGTCAGTTATCCCTCCTAGACAGCATTTGCCTTTCAACAGTTTTCATTATCCCATTAACCCAGAGAAAGAGTCTGGAAATTTCCAGCACTCTGGCAGTTCTAGTAGGAGGGATGTGGGACAAGAGACCATTTTTCCATTGCTTCTCAAATTACACTCCTAACCCACTGCCTATTGCAATTCAGTTCAATTCAGCAGATATTTATTCCATTTACAGGCTTTTCAAAGAAGCCACATTTAACTCCACCACCAGCAAGCTTTTACTGAGCACCTGCTGTGCTCCTGGCAACAAGCTAGATGTTCGGGTGTTTCTTCTGTGTTCATGTTGACTCACCCTATGGACAAGCTCTGTTCTCTTCATCATACCTCCTCTTCCCCCTAGTTCATATTCTGTGTATTTCTTGGGCACAAAATATTTGATATTGGTCCTTTATAAAGAAGAAAAGTTTCATTAGTTCATAGTTTAGAGGCCAAAAGTCCAAGATCAAGCAGCCACATCTGTTTGGCACTGATGAAAGTCCACCTGGTTGTGTCACAACATGATAGAAAAGTAAGATGGAAATCAGCTGTGTGCAAAAGCACATGTGGTTTGGACTCACTTTTTTTTTTTTTAAATTGAGACAGGGTCTCCCTATATCCCTAGCTGGCCTGGAACTCACTCTGTAGACAAGGCTGGCTTTGAACTCACAGAGATCACACCACCATCCCTGGCTTAAAGATGGTTCTTATTAGCCGCCTTGTGGGTGCTGGGAATCAAACCTGGGTCCTCTGCAAGAGCAGTCGGCGCTCTTAATTGCTGAGCCATCTCTCCAGCCCTAGGACTCACTTTGTTACAACCATCTCTCACAAGAACTAGCTGGGGTCCCACAGGAACTATATCATTCTCTTTAGAAATACAAATCAAAGCCACAGAGATCTCACTTCATCCCAGTCAGAATGGCTGTTATCATACCAGTAAAGGATAAAAAAAAATACAGGCAGACACAGAGAAAAAGAACTTGAGTACTGCTTGTGGGATGTAAATTATTGGTGCCATTACAGAGGATAAGATGAGAAAAAAAATAAAAAAAAAAGAAAGAAAAATATGTTTACTTTGAGATCTGGCTAGTCTGCTTCTGGGTATAAGTCCAAAGGAAATGAAATCATCATATCAGAGATACCTGCACTCCCGTGTTTGTTGCAGCGCTATTTATAATAGCGAAGATACGGGATCAGCCTATGCATCAAATGGTGGATGAACAGATAAAGACAAAGTGTTTACACATCCCACTTCCACCCTCATGTGCAATGGAATATTGCTCAGCCATAAAAATAAATTCTATCATTTGTGGCAAGAATGGATGGAGTAGGAGGCTATTATTTAAGTGAAATAAGCCAGACCCAGAAGGACAAATACTGCATGCTCTCTCCTCTATATGGAAGTTGATGTGGGAACAGAGCAGTAGTCCCTAGAGGCTGACAGGGGTGAGGGGTGGGTAGATGAAGGTCGGACACTGAGTAGAAGCTACAGTTAGAAAGAAGGACTACGGGCTGGAGAGATGGCCTAGCGGTTAGGAGCGCTGACTGCTCTTGCAGAGGACCCGGGTTCGATCCCCAGCACCCACATGGAAGCTGAGAACCGTCTTCAACTCCAGTTCCAGGGGAATCTGACGCCCTCTTCTGACCTCCCAGGCATTGCATGATATGGGTGCACAAGCCGACATGCAGACAATATATTCATACACATAAAAAATAAATAAAATTATAAAATAAAGGAAAGAAGGACTATGTCACAGAAGGATGACAACAGTTCACAATAACTCCTTGTACACTTTAAGAAAAACTAGTAGAATTCCAAGGCTCCAAATAAAGAAATTGTGAGGAGACAGACTAATCTGTGTACCTCTGATTGGTGCATATTATGTGTCGCATTGAAACATCATACTCTCACCCTAAACAAGCACAATTATTATATTTATTAAAAAGAAAACATCTTTTCTGAGAGTGACACCTTAATGACCTAATGACCTCCCAACAGCCACCTTAAAGTCCCACCACCACCCAATGTCACCACATTAGAACAGGAATATTTGGGGGGCTGACTCATACCATAGCAGTCCTATACCCCCCCCAGCTGATTTTCTGGAGGAACCTTCTTTTCCTGATGCATAGTATACCTGGGCTCTTTTGACAGCAGCCAGACTCCTTTCCCTGCCTGTCCCTGATCAGGCTGAGTAAGGGAGTGGGTCACAAGTGCAGGAGCTGCCCTCACTTTATCCTTACCCAATGTCCCTAAGCTGTGGCACCTCAACAGGCCTCTGCCTCTCTCTGCAGGGACCCAGATACCTTGCCAGAGGCCCATGAAGCTTTCCTGTCACTGTCTCCTACAAAGCTGCTCACTGAATGCTGCTGGGGCCAAGGAACAAGTTGAGTGATTGATTTTGATTTTTTTTTCTCTTTTTGAGACAGGGTCTTCCTGTAGCCCCAACTGGCCTAGAACTTACTATGTAGACCAGATTGGCCTTGAACTCAAGAGATCCACATGCCTCTGCTTCCCGAGTGCTGGGATTAAAGGCATGTGCCACCATGCCTGGCTCTTTTTGTATTTTTTAAATTAAAATTTTACAATTTTTATATGATATAGTTTATGGCATTTAGAAATGTTCTGCTTTCTCACCTCCCCCCAACCCCACCCACTTTAATGGTTTGTGCTTGTATAGGACTTGTATGTGCTGTCACAGTTGTCCAGTTCATATGAGTAACTGGCCAGCTGTCTAGAGGACTCTGTTTCCTCGTGGTCATCTGCCCCCTTTGGCTCTTACAATCTTTCCACTTTCTCTTCTTCAATGATCCCCGACCCTTAGGAGACAGACATTTGAATCAGCTATTCTATTCAGGGATAAGTAGTGTTGGATTTTAAAAAATTTTCTCCATTTTATTTTCTTTTGAAGGGCAGGGACTTCAATGGTAGTCTTTCTCTTCTATTCCATATCCTGCTCAAGACTTGGCTGGACATATCTATCCATCATCTTCTATAAAATGTGCACAATTAGTTGACTCTGGCTGTTACCGAAGGGCTGTGGGAGAAGTCAAGGTAAGCCATCCCCTAGGGCTTGGGGCCGGGCATGCGTCTTTAGGCCATGTTTCCAGCCCAAGTGCATGGCCCCCACTCCTGCCTTGAGAATGGACAGGAGAGGTGGGCAGACGGCAAATCCCAGCTCTCCTGCCTGGCACTACTTGTTAGGTCGTGGAGAAGGGGGTTTTGGTGCCCGCTCTGCTGGCTGTGGACACAGTGGGAAGGGCTGCACATGTATGATTAGCTAATGAAAACTTGGATTTTGCAGAAAAGCAGCCAAACCTGTACAAGAGTGGCAGCTGCCGCTTTGAGCAGATGCCCTAGGAAAGCCCCCAGACTTGCAGAATCTGCATATTTTCCTCACCCCTGCCTGGGAGGCCAGCACAGAGCAGTCATCACAGGACTTTCCTGGAGGCATTAGGAATCCAGGGATGGTGATTTGTTCAGATTTGTCGGGATAGTTGTGGGCTGCTAAATCACACAGACAGCTGCAGTCAGTTGCTTTCTTCGTGCTGTTCAACCCGCGCCATTCTCTTTATCAGGCGCATCTCTGCTCCACCCTGGACATCTTGGGAAATCACCATAACTTCACGGAGAGTCAGCCCTGAATCCGTTCCGTTTTCCGAAACACTGCTGCTTTTGCTCAACTGTGTCATTAGCCGTGAGGGGATAACTGACCGCGGCTCCCTCCTTTATCTGGCTTAAACAATTGTCTTTTGAATCCGCATAGAAAGATGGGCCCTGTGTGCCACTCTCTCCATCACTCCTTCCAGGACTAATGCTGAAGGGGGTGAAATGGGAAGTCCAATTCAGTATGGACTGGGAATTCAGTGCCATGGGAATTCGGCGGGAAGTCTGCCTTTGTCTGTAAGAATCTCTTTAGCTAAAAACAAAGCACTTATTCCCCCTGACCTATCCCTTCTCCAGCCCCTGAATCAGGTACTTTTTTTTTTTTTTTTTTTAGGAAGTCTTTTCTATGCCTATGTCTTGTAGTCTGATGCAACTTTTTTTGTACACCTTCAGAGTTTTGGGTGTTCATGTTGAGGTCTTTAATCATCTGGAGTTGACTTTTGTACAGGGTGCAAGAGGTAGGGTTTAAATTTTATTTTCTACAAGTGGTGATCCAAAACAACTTGCTGAAGATGCTGTCTCTTCTCCATTGTGTTTTCTTCCCTTGTAAATAGAGGTGGCTGAAATTGTATGTGCTCAGTTTGGATCTTCAGTTTTGTTCCATTGGTCAACAGGTCTTTTTTGTGCCAGTACCAAGCTGTTTTTATGATAAGCCTGTAGTATAGTTTGAAGTCTGGTGTAGAGATTCCCCCTGTATTGCTCTTTTCACCAGGGTTGCTTTGGCATTTGGGTCTTTTGTTTTTCCAAATGAAATTTAAGGACTTTTTTTCAAGCCTGTGAAGAAACTTTTGGGATTTTTAATTGGGATTGCATTTAAATCTATACAAGAGTTTGGGTAGAATGGACATTTTCGATGTTAATTACCAATCCATGAACATGGGAGTTTTTTTCCATCTTCTGATGTCTTTTCAATTTCCTTCTTCAGGGGTTTAAAATTTTTGTTGTAGAGATCTTGGTGGCTTTGGTTAGGTTTGTTCCCTAGTATTTTATTGTTTTGAGGCTATTGTGATGGGAAGGTCTCCTTGAATTCCTTCTTCAGTTGCTTGTTGTTGTGTAAAGAAAGTAACTGATTTTTCTAGTTAATTTTGTATCCTGCCACTTTATTGAACTCTTAATAATTTCTAAGGATTTTTCTGGTGGAGTTTTAGCATCTCTAGGTAAACAATCATTCATCAGCAAAAGAGGATAGCTTGACTTCCTCTTTCCAATTAGTACTCCTTAATTTCCTTTTCTTGCTTATTGCCTAGCAAGTGTTTCAAGCACTATATTGAAGAGGAGTGGTGACAGGGGCAGCTTGCCGAATTTCCTACCTTTAAAAGGAATGCTTCTGTCTTTCTCCATTTAGGATATGTTGGCTTGGGTTTCCTGATATATGGCTTTGATTACATTGAGGAATGATCCCTCCATCCAATCCCTCCTAGGCTTTAGCATCAAGGGATGCTGGATTTTGTCAAAGCTTTTTCGCATAAATTGAGATGATCATGTGTGTATTTTGTCTTTCAGTCCATTTATGTGTTTGATGATATTTATTGTTTTTATTATTTGAAACCATCCCTGCATCTCTGGTATGAATCTAACTTGGTCATGATGGATGATCTTCTTTTTTTTTTTTTTTTTTTTTTTTTTTTTTTTTATTTAGAATTTTTGCATCCTGTGGTTCATTAATGAGATGGGTCTATAGTTCTCCTTTTTGGTTGTATCTTTGCCTGGTTTTGGTAATAGTGGATGCTAGCTTCATAGAAGGAATTTGGGAGAATTCGCTCTGTTTGTATCCTTCTAAACAACTTGCATAGTAGAAAGGGTCCCATCAAGTCTTTTTTTGAAATGTTTATAGAATTCTGCCG
>VZQC01000181.1:3761897-3798325 GCA_009823505.1 Rhizomys pruinosus | reverse complement strand
TGAAACCATCTGGGCCTGGGCTTTTTTAGTTGGGAGGTTTTTAATTACATCTTCAATTTCTTCATATATTATGGGTCTGTTTAAGCTGTTGATCTCTTCTTGGTTGAGCTTTGGTGATTCCCAGGATTTCAGATATTCATCCATTTCTTCTAGGTTTTCAAACTTAGTAGAGTATAGGTTTTTGAAGTATGACTGTCTAGATCTTTTCATTGTCTGTTGTGATATTTCCCCTTTCATCATGGATTGTATTGATTTGGAGTTGTTCCTTCTTTCTTTTGGTTAACTGGGCTAGAGGTCTGTCTATTTTGTTTATTCTCTCAAAGAACCAACTTTTGGATTCATTGATTTTTTTGGTATTGTTTTCTTTGTTTCTATTTCATTGATTTCTGCTCTGATTTTTGTTATTTCTTCCTGTCTGTTGCGTTTAGAGTTCATCTATTTTTGTCTCTCAAGTGTTTTTAGCTACAGTGTTAGATTGTTCACTTGTGCTTGTTCTGTTTTTCTAATGTAGGCACCCAGGGCTATAAACTTCCCTCTTAGGACTGCTTTTAAAGTATCCCGTAGGCTTTGTTGTGTTGTATTATTATTGTCATTCAGTTCCAGGAATGCTTTTATTTCTTTCTTTATCTCTTCCTTGACCCATTCATTATTAAGGAGTGTGTTGTTTAGTCTCCATGTGTTCTTGCAGATAGTAGGGCTTATCCTGGTGTTGATAATGAGCTGTGGTCTGACAGACTGCATGAAATTATTTCAATCTTTTTGTATTTGTGGAAGTTTCTTCTGTGTCCCAGTATGTGGTCTATTTTGGAGAATGTTCTGTGGGGTGCTGAGTAGAAAGTGTGTTCTCTGGTGTTTGGGTGGAATATTTGGTAGATGTCTATGAGGTCCATTTGGTGTATTGTATCATTCAGTTCAGATGTCCCTCTGTTTATTCTTTGTCCTGTTGATCTGTCCAAAGGACTTAGTGGGGTATTGAAGTCCCCTACTATTAGTGTGCTGGGATTAATCTGTGCCTTGAGGTCCTGAAGAATTGTCTTTATAAAGATTGGTGCATCAGAGTTTGATGCATATACATTCATGATTGTGAAGTCTTCATGATCAATTGTTCCTTTGATAAAGATGTAACGGCCCTCTTTGTCTCTTTTGATCTCTTTTACTTTGAAGTCTATTTTGTCTGATATTAAAATAGCAACACCTGGGGCTGGAGAGATGGCTTAGTGGTTAAGAGCAACGACCGCTCTTACAGAGGACCCAGGTTCGATCCCCAGCACCCACATGGTGACCGAGAACCGTCTGAAACTCCAATTCCAGGAGAACTCCACCTCCAGGGGAATCTGACACCCTCTTTGACACGGGTGCACAAACTTGCATGCAGACAGTACATTCATACACATAGAGAAATAAATAAAATTAAAAAAATTTTAAATAGCGACACCTGCTTTCTTTTTGGTATCATTTGCTTGGAATAGTTTTTTTTCCATCTCTTCACCTTAAGTTGGTGCCTATCCTTGAGATTGAAATTGGTTTCTTGTAGACAGCACATCGATGGGTTTTGTTTCCTAATCCAATCTCCCAGTCTGTGTCTTTTTATTGGGGAACCTAGAAGATATGGATGAATATCTGAAATCCTGGGAGTCACCAAAGCTCAACCAAGAAGAGATCGACAGCTTAAACAGACCCATAATATATGAATAAATTGAAGATGTAATAAGAAACCTCCCAACTAAAAAAAGCCCAGGCCCAGATGGTTTCAGGCACAATTCTATAAAACATTTCAAAAAATACTTACAATCATTCTTACTGCAATTGTTTAGAAGGATACAGAGGGAATTAATATTTAAGGTTATAATTCAAAGATGCTTGTTGCTTCCTTTCACCTTATTATCCATTTGCATTTTTAGTCTTGGCTTCTACTTCTGCAGTTATGTTTTTATTCGTTTCTCTTTCTAGGTGCTTGGGGATAGTTGCTCCTCTCTCCTGTCCTTTGAATTGCTTCCAGTATTTTCTGAAGGATTGGTTTTCCGGACATGTATTCTATCATCTTGTTTATGTCATGGAAGATTTTTCTCTCTCCTTAAACTATAATCGACATTTTTGCTGGGTATAGTAACCTGGGTTGGCATCCATAGTCCTTTAATGCTGGGAATGCTTTGCTCCATGTTCTTCTTGCTTTCATGGTTTGTGCCAAGAAGTCAGTTGTAATACTGATGGGTTTCCCCTTATATGTGACTTGTTGTTTTTCTTTTGTGGCTTTCAGAATTTTATCTTTGTTTTGGGCATCTAGGATTTTAACTATGATATGGCATGGGGAGTTTCTTTTCTGCTTGTCTGTTTGGAGGTTCTATGTATTCTTTGTAATTCTGTATGGGTTTGTGTTTTTTTAGTTGGAGAAATTTTCATCTATTATTCTGTTGAAGATCTGGTCAATACTATTCTCATTAGGAATTCTTCTCATTCCTCTATTCCTATGATGAGAAGTTTTGATCTTTAAATAGTGTCCATATTTTCCTGGTTGTTCCACTTTGTGTATTTTAAAATTTTCATAATCTTTTTTTTTTTTATTTTTTGTCTTTTTTGAAGAAGGGTCTCACCCTGTGGCCCAGCTGTCCTGGAACACTCTCGTAGACCAGGCCTGGCTTTGAACATCACAAAGATCTGCCATGCCTCTGCCTCCCAAGTGGCCTAGGATTAAAGGGCGTGTGCCCAACCACGCCTGGCTTCAAAAAATTTTCATAAATCTTTAATTGAGGTTTTAAGTCGTTCTGTGTTATTTCCAGGTCTGATATTGTTGTTTTGCTTCTCCATTCTACTTCTGAAACTTTTTCCATTCCTTTCCTCTTGATTGGGAGGAGTGTTTTTTTCTTTTTTCATTTCATCTGTGATTTTTTTTAGTATTTCCACTTCCTTTGGAGCTTTCCATTCTCTACTTGCAGCTCCTTACTTCCGGCTGGTTGGGTCTTTTTCTCAGTGTTTCCAACTTCCTTCTGGAGTATTGTTAATTTTTCTCCCTCTAGTTCTTTCTGGAGTTTGTTTTTTTTTTTTTTTTTTTTTTTTTTTTTTTTTTTTTTTTTTTTTTTTTTTTTTTTTTTTTTTTTTTTTCATTCTCTCTCCTTATTCTCTGACCCATTCTTTATAATTCTTTAATTTTCTCTGAATAGGTCTGCAATTGTTTCTCTAAAATCTGTGTTTTTTGGTCACCCCCAGGGGGAATTCCGCATTGTAGCTACCTCCTACAGGTTTGGTAGAGCTTGTGTGGAATTATCCTTCACCTTTTCCATGTTGTCCCATTGTCGTGTCCCCCTGACATGTGGGTTTTCCCCTTTATTTTTTGGCTTCTGTTCTGATGTGAATCTCAAATGATTCTTCACTTGTTGAAGGCTTGCTTTGCTGCTCTTCCAAATGCCTTTTTTTCTCCTTGTTTATGAGAGTGTTTGCTTTGTCTAGGTTTCAGGCTTTCAATTTTGTTTATATATTGGAAGTCTAACTCTTCCCTTTCTGTTCTGAAGGTTCTCCAAAAAATACACTGGGGCACTCTCTCAGCAGTTCCAGTTGCCGGGGGTGGGGGTGGGGGTGGGGGTGTATGTCTGACTTAGCCCACCCTGTGCTTCAGGTGGTCCTGGCAAGTCCCTGATCTAACCACTGCACACTCCTAGATTTTTTTTTTTTTTGAGACAGGGTCTCCTTGTACCCCTAGCTGTCCTGGAACTCACTATGTGACCAGGTTGGCCTTGAACTCACAGAGATCCATGTGCCTTTGCTTTCTGGGTGCTGGGATTAAAGGTGTGTGCCACCACGCCCAGCTTTTTTGGGGAGGCTAGAAGGTGCCTGTGTAAGGAAGATCTGCCACCAGGAGCAGTCTAGTCACAACAGAAATAAACGAGTCTGCTGACTGTTGAGTGTCCTGGGACTCAGCACCCATCGCTTAGCTTTGTTGGGGAACAGTTGCTAACTGTGTGCCTACAATGTTTCCTGGGAGGACACTGAAGGCATTTCCTTCACTTCTGAGAGCTTCCTGTGTCCATCTGCCTAAGGTTCTTTGTCCATGGAGCATAACTGGTCCCTGCAGAGCAGAGCAGAGCAGGGCAGGGCAGAAGTGCTGATAGTGCTGATAACTCACCATCTGTAGAAAGACCCTCAGTGAGGGACAGGAGGTGAACTGTAAATACCCAGGCCTTTCTCCTTTAACACATACATCTGCCTGACAGCTGTTCTAGAACATTCACAGGATTCCAAGTGTGATGAAACTTTTATTTGCTTACAGGAGTTATGTGCTTATTAGTTTACACTTCTCTCAACTTCTGCTTTCACATTGCCTTCTGGGATGGTTTCCTGTGATGGTCCATCTTGAATGTCAAGTTGACAGGATGTAGAATCACCTAGGAGATAAACCTCTTTGTCTGTGAAGATGTTTCCAGAGAGATTTAACTAAGGTGGGAAGACCTACCTACCCTGAATGTGGTGGCACTACTGCATGGGCTGGGATCCTGGACCGTATAAGGGCAGGAGAGAGAATGGAGCACTGGAATTCATCTCTCTCTGCCTCCTGACTGTGGAAGCAATGTGACCAGCTACTCACTCTCCTGTCCCCGTGCCTTCCCCACTCTGATGTACCCTCAAACTGTGAGCCAAAGTAAACCCTTCCTTAAGTTGCTTTTGTCAGGCTTATTTTGTCATAACAAGGAGAAAAGTCATTGACAAAGCCCTCACATGTTTTAGGATCTACTTTTGGAAACCTTAAATTAAGAAAGGTCTCCTGCTCACACCTTGGCAAACAGTGCATTTTAATAGTCCTTTGAGACCATATCCAATGGAAGAGGAAATGACTCTTCTGAGGGAAATTTCAGTGTCTTTATGAAGATACCTATAGGGAGCTGTCAGAACACACGTCTACAGCAGTAGCTTACCACCCTCTTGATTTCATATGTTGGCTTGTGGGTGCCTTTTGTGTTCACTCTAGAACTTTCTCCTTTGTCAAAATACCTCATGTGTTGTTTCCATAGTCCACTCCTAGAGCAGAGCCTGAACATTTTCTCATAGTAGCCCTTGATCTTTTCTTTCTATTAGACATGGAACATCCTAAGGTTGTCCAGACATGTGGGGTATCCAACTGAAGACATTCCCTAGCCTCCTTTCCAATTAAACATGCCAAAGGACTATGTTTTAATCAGTGGGGATTGCAGGGGTAAGTGAAAATGATAATGTAACTTCTAATGCAAATCCTTTTATTAGAAATGCCCTGCTTTGCCAGGCGTGGTGGCACACGCCTTTAATCCTAGCACTTGGGAGGCAGAGGCAGGCGGATCTTTGTGAGTTCAAGGCCAGCCTGGTCTACAGAGTGAGTTCCAGGACAGCTGGGACTATAGGGAGACCCTGTCTCGAAAACACCAAAAAAAAAAAAAAAAAAGAAATGCCCTGTTTTATCTCTTGCTTACCCTCTTCCTCTTCTTTCCTTTTCTCTGCAATATAGAGTATTCATAATCCTTCATTGTCCATGAATGGCCAGCTTCTAACTATATTTTATGTAATAAATAACTTACAACTCAACACAAAAGCTAGAATTATGACAATAAATCACATCTACTATGGGGGACTTCACCAGTCTTGCCTGCCTTCTGCTACCCAGGTAACTAGCATCCTGGATCTTTTTTTTTTTTTTCAAAGCCAATTTTTATTGAAGCCTTGTGCATCTTGGATCTTATATTCGCCATTCCACTTCTATTCTTGGAAGATTGATTAACCTCATCAGGCTTTGATCTTAGAAAGAGGAGGACAGGAATGATCTAGAATATAGAGTTTGTTAGAGAGGGGTGACTTCAGCAGTTACCACAGTCAGTTAAACACTGGCTGCCTGTGTTGGATACTGAGCTAGGAGTTGGAGAGGCTGAGGGAGGAGATCCTGCAGGAGCTGAGGCCCTGTGAGCCTAGCTGCTGGCCCTGAAGCTGCAATCACTGGGCTGGAATCCGGAAGGACTGAAGGAGAACACAGAGTTGCTTTGGTCTACCTGCTTGTCTTGCTGCTGATTAGCCAGCAGGGTGGTAACACTGGGCATGAAGTGCAATAGGGATCAGTAGCCTGCTGGCCACCTTCGAATTCAGGAAATCGCAAATTGTCCTCTAAGGCCCGTACTAACACAGAACCCTGCAGGGAAGGTAACTCTGGGAAATGCAAGCCCAGGTTGGCTAAATTGATGTGGCATAAATCCATAGCAGAAACCTGTCCACCGTCATCTAATTATATCTTTACAAAGCAAGTTTATTTCCCTAAAAGTATATTATGACGGGCTGGAGAGATGGGTCAGTGGTTAAGAGCACTGACTACTCTTGCAGAGGACCAGGGTTCAGTTCTCATTACCCACATGGCAACTAACAACTGTCCATAACTCCAGTTCCAGGGGATCAGACACCCTCTTCTGACCTCCTCAGGCATTGTATGACATGGGTGCACTTACATACATGCAGGCAGTACACTCATACACATAAAATAAAAATAATAAACATTAAAAAAGTATATTTTGTGCATGTACCTATTCAGGATGTACTCCTTTTTAAAAAAACCTTGACTTTGTCTTAGGGACCTATTCATACTGCTGTGTGCAGTTGTGGTTTGTTCTCACGCCTGCTCTGCTATATTCCACGGTGTGAATGTGTGTAGTTTATTCAGGTGCTCTCTTGCTGATGGGCATCTGGGTCAATTCCAGACTTTGCTCCTCACAACAGTGTTTCTATGAGCGTTCTTGTAGGCGTCTCCAGGTGCACTGGGGCAAAAGTCTCAAAACATTTCACCAGGAGCAGAAATTACCTTCGTCTGTCCAAGAACAATCATGTATATTGCCCTATTTCTGTTTGTTTTTACTTTCTTTTAAGAAATAGAAGTTCTAAATTTGGGCATGAGCAAAATTCTCAGCTTTTAAAAATAGAATTTTTAAGTATTGTTTAAGAAATCCTATTGTATTTCGAAGTCTAAGAGACACTTGCCTGGTGAGTTTTGCTGAGAATTCTAAAGTTTTATTTTATTTTATTTTATTTTTGTAGTTGAGCCCTTAATGCATCTGGAGGGAATTTTGGTGTCTGGCGTGTTGCAGGGATCCAGTTTCATATTTTTCTGTATGGATAACCTTTTTTGCCCAGCTGTATTTATTTTTCCACTGATCTGGAAAGCCATGTCTGTCATATACCAAAGCCCCATCATGTGTGGGTCTGTTTCGGGGCTCTTTATTCTAGTCCGTGGTCTGCTGGCCTGTTCCCATGCCAATACCATCCTGTCTTAATTACTGCAGTTTCACAGCGTTTTCTGGTGGTGAGAGCCTTCCCTTGATGCTCATTCTGCCTATTCTTTTCTCCTTTTCACGATCTTATATGAATTTTAGAATCAGCTTCATCAAATTCCATGAGAACATGTTAGCATTTTGAGCGAAACTTTATTGAAACAGAGAGATGACTAGCACCATGCTGGTGCCTTTTTCTTCACACTGTGATATGTTCTACAATTAATTTGGGTCATGTTAATGCCTATTAATATAGTGTTATAATTAACTCCGTAGAGGGCTGGAATGTATTTTTATGGTTCTAGATAATCTTTGGAAACTATTGTAAATGTTGTCTTCTGTTTAATCACATTTTCTAGTTGTTTATTCCAAGAGTACAGAAATATAATCAACTTTTGCTAAGTTTTTTATTCATCCTAATAATTTACTCATAGATCCCTTTTGCTTTTCTATGTAAAGTTATGTCATCTGAAAATAATAACAAGGTATTTTTTTCTTTCCATTCCTTTCATTAATTATTTTAGCTACTGGACAAGATGGTGGGTTTTGTTGTGACAGTTTCATAGCTGTGCATCCTGGCACCTTCCTCGTACTTGTGGCTGCACTCCCCTCCCTGCTGCCCTGGCTGGTCCCCCTTTCTCCACCATCCCTCCCTTCATTTCCTCCTCTTCTCTTTTTTTGTCCTGGCTCCAGCCATCACCACCATGTTGAGCAGAAGTAAGGCTGGGCCATCTTGATTCATTTTCTTATCTTAAAAGGAATTATGTTAATATTTCCCCAATTAGGATGGCATTCTAAGGTTACTGCTTGATAGAGAGATATTCCTTTTTTTTTTTTTTTTTTGGTCTTTCAAGACAGCCTCTCCCTGTAGCTCCAGCTGTCCTGGAACTCACTCTGTAGACGAGGCTGGCCTTGAACTCACAAAGATCAGCCTGCCTCTGCCTCCCAAATGCTAGGATTAAAGCATGCAGCACTTGGGAACTGGAGAGATGGCTCAGTGGTTAAGAGCACTGACTGCTCTCGCAGAGGACCCAAGTTCGATTCCCGCATGGCGACTAAGAACCATCTTAAACTCCAGTTCCAGGGGAATCCAACAACTTCTTCTGACCTCCGTGGCATTGCATAACATGGGTGCACCAACCTACATGCAGACAGTACATTCACTACATATAAAAAAATAAATTAATTAAAAAAAAAAAATAAAATATAAAGCATGCACCACCATGCCCGGTGTGATGATATTCTTATAATATATATATATATAAAGATGTTTCTCCAAGACCGGGGAGGTGGCTCGGTGAGTAAGAGTGCTTGCTGTGTCAGGAAGAAAACCTAGTCCCAACCCCCAGCACTCATGCAAAAGTGGGCCTAGCCACCTGTGCCTGTAACTTACTCCAGTATTGAGAGGTGGAGACAGGCAGATCCCAGGACCTCCTTGGCCAGCCACCCCAGCCAAAATGGCGAGCTTCAGGTTCAGTGAGAGAGCTCGACTTAAAAAATAGGGTGGAGCCATAGAAGGAGGCACCTGAGGTCCTTCTCTGGCCTCTGTATGTACATACAAGGGCATGCATACCCTCATACACATGTATGCATGCACCATCCATACTCACACACACACACACACACACACACACACGTGCATGCCACACCATATCACACAAACATTTGTTCACAGTTTTTACTTTTGGAAAAAATGTTATTGTGATCTACTCTGTGGCTGCCACCACTCTTAGCACTCCTCAAAGACCGAGACACAGCTTTGTAACCTTCCAATATGGAATGAGGACTCATATCTCTCCAAGAATCCTCCAAACCTTCAATGCCAGATGAGGACTACTGAGATAGCCAGCTTGTGGACTAAATAGCTAAGGGGATTTCAGCCTCATCAGAATATAGACTGCCATTGTTGGACTACCTGAGCTATTTCATGGAGGCCAGTGCAGGGGGATCAAGGCAGGACACGTGCTTACTGGACTTCATCTGGGGGACCATGGGAGGGAAAGACCCCAGTGTGGAGCAAAAGTGCAGGATTGATGGTTGTTTGGGATTGCCAAGGAGGAACCTTCAAGCACCTCCTTAAGGAAAACATGACATCTTTTAGGAAAAAAAAAATCCAATTCAAGTGATATGTGTATGTATGTATGTATATAAAACTATGTGTTTATATGTATACATACTGTAGCAATACAAATTGGAGAGAACAACAACAAAAGAACTGAAAAAAAACTCTGGAAAGACTCAGAAAAAGATGCAGGACATGTATGGCAGTGTTCAGGGACTCGGGTGGGGTGGGGGGCATGGAAAGGGAAGCGGCTCTAGATTTGATTGAGAAATGATGTATGACCTATGGAAAAAGTTTAATAACAATGCAAAAATGTTATTGTGGATATATAATATAGATTTGCCTTTTATTCATTCTGAGTTAAAGTATGAAGGTGAGTGGCATTGAATCACCTTTACAATGTATAGCCATCATGACTATTTCCAAAACTTTTCAGCACCTTGTTTCTATTTCCTTGCAGGCCCTGGTGTCTTCTCATCTACTTTCCGTCTTTATCAAGATGTCCGCTCTAGATAGTTCATCTATATGGAATCAAAAGTGGTCTTTGTGACTGGCTTATTCCATGGAACATAACATTTCAAGGTCCCTCCATGCATAATGTACTAAAATTTCATTTAATTTATTTAGTTTTATCCCTGTTAGTTGGTGAATTCTGTTCCTGCATGTGTATGAACCATGATTTGTTTACATTCAAGTACTGATGAAGACTTGGTCTGTTTCTGCCTTTTGGTTATTCACTGTGAATAATTCTACAATGAGAGTTTCTTTATAAACCATGAATTTTGCGGTTCTCAGCCTCAGCCTTTAATGGCTGCGCTATCCCAACATGGCGGCTGAGAACCGTCTGAAACTCCAATTCCAGGAGAACTCCAGCTCCAGGGGAATCCGAGACCCTCTTCTGACCTCCGCGGCATTGCACGACATGGGTGCACAGACTTGCATGCAGACAGTACATTCATACACATATAGAAATAAATAAAAATGCCGGGCGTGGTGGCGCACGCCTTTAATCCTAGCACTTGGGAGGCAGAGGCACGCGGATCTCTGTGAGTTCGGGGCCAGCCGGGTCTACAGAGTGAGTTCCAGGACAGCCAGAGCTACAGGGAGACCCTGTCTCAAAAAAAAAAAAAAAAAAAAAATATATATTAGATATATATATAGTTATATAGCTGGGTCCTCAAACATTTATCTTCTCATGTGGCCTTTCTCAGAAAGCTACTGGAGGGTGTGCCCCGCTAAACGAGGATGTAAACTAAGAAAGAGACAGGCAAGAGATGCCCAACAGGGCAGGGGGCGTTATGTCAGCCTCATGATCCCAGCCCTGCTCCCAGGTTGGAAGAAGGGAGGCCAACCTGGTACTGATTAAGAGAACCCAGGAGAGACCTAACAAGGTAAGACTGAGGTTCTCCCTGTTGGGTCTAAATGATTGGAGAATAAGTGACTTTGGGTTAAATGAGTGATGACAAAATTGATTACAAAAAGGTAACATAAGATGACTATTTTATGAGTGTGTGCATGAGCGTGCACTGCAGAGGCTGGAGGTTGACCTGACATGCCTTCATCTCTTGTTCTCCACATTATTTTCTGAGACAGGGTCTCCTACTGAATCTGGAGGTCACCAGTTGGCTAGACTCACTGGCCAGGGAGCCCCAGGGAGCCCCTGTCTCTGCTCCTTTCACACAAACATCTCCATGTATAATTGTCTCTATTTTTAAAGCTCTTCCTTGAGGGCTGGCAAGATAGTTCAGTAGGAAAAGATGCTGTGGCTGAATCTGATAACCTGAGTTATATCCCTGGGGCCCACATGGTGGAAGGAAAGAACTGGCTTGTCCTATGACACTTGTGCTATGCACCACACCTTCCCAAACACCATACACCACACACACACACACACACACACACACACACACAGTAAATAAAGTTAAAAATATCTTAAAAAGCCCTCCCTTGATCTTTTAGTTCCTTCCAAATCCCACTGTCTTTTCCTTTTACTTATTCATTATCCTTTCAGTACTGGTTGAGTGCTGGCATGAGCCAGTCACTGTATAGGTCCCAGGGTCCAGCTCCGGTTCTCATGAGAACTTATGGTTTAGTCCTAGAAATCAACCAAAACAAATACCCACACAAATAATTCATTGCATGTTTTTAGATACAGAGGAGAAGCACAATGTTTAACTGGCGAGTATAAAGATGGCCTAGACCTTCATGGGAGGCTGGGGCACAGGATAAGGATGATAGGGTCTTTCACTGAGGATGAAAGGAAAAGAGAACTCCATGCACAAGGAACAGAAGGTGAAGATGCTGATCTTGGAAGGAAACCTGAAAGAAGGACCATGTGGTTAAGCCATACTGAGCCAAGGGGCAGTGGCCCTGGGGCATCTTGAGAGGGTAGAGGGTGGGTTGGATCTTTTAGTCCTCAGCAAGAACTTGGGACTGAGTGCAAGCTCCTGAGGGTTGTCAACATTCATTTTATCACTCTTTATCCATTCCCCAACCCCCATACCTGGCATTCACTGCAGCTCTTTTTTTTCTAGAAAGTTCTTTCTTCCCCTCAGCCCCCTAATGAACTCTATTGCTAAATTCAGTGGCTGTTTAAAAAATTTACCTCGGGCCAAACGTGGTGGCGTACATCTTTAATCCTAGCACTTGGGAGGTGGATCTTTGTGAGTTCAAGGCCCACCTGGTCTACATAGTGGACTCCAGGGCAGCTGGGACTAAAGGGAGACCCTGTCTCAAAAAAAGAAAAATAAGGGGCTGGAGAGATGGCCTAGCGGTTAAGAGCACCGACCGCTCTTACAGAGGACCTGGGTTCTATCCCCAGCACCCACATGGCGGCCGAGAGCCGTCTGAAGCTCCAATTCCAGGAGAACTCCAGCTCCAGGGGAATCCGAGACCCTCTTCTGACCTCTGCAGCATTGCATGACACGGGTGCACAAACCTACATGCAGACAGTACATTGACACACATACAGAAATTTTAAAAAAAAAGGAAAAAAAATAAATAAAAATTTACCTCACTTTCTTCAATTCACTTAGTTCTAGGTACTGCACTGTGCACTGCACTAGGGATGTGCTTCCCAGCACGATGTAACTCTGGTGATGTCTTTTCCGGAATTACTTGCTTCTTTTGAATTCCACATTCTTCTGTTTCTGTAGTCTTTGTTCTCTTTTTCAGGCTTTTCGTCTGCCCACTTTTTAGATGTTGGCGGTCCTGTGTGGCCTCTCCTGTGTGGCCTCTCCTGTGTTGTCCTCTCACAGTTCTAAACCCATTTTGGTTCCTCGGGATCTCTCAGCTGTGGTGCTTTGCTTGTCCCTTCCCTCTCTGTATTGAGTGCTTCTCCTTCTCCACTAAAAGCCTCACTTCTTCATCCCACACATCCTTCAAGTTCTGCTCATCTGTAAAGTTCCCTAGGAAGTAGCTTCCCTCTGCAAGGGTCAGGGCAGCAGGCAGCTTATTAGCAACCATGGCTTCTAAAAGCGCACATGTATTCTCAAGCCCCAAATGTGGTTCCAGAGCCCAGATTTCTCTCCCGAGCTCTAAATGCACACATTCAACTACCTACACGTCAAACACCCTGAGTGTTCTTTTGGCATCACAAAGCAACATGTGTGGAGTGAGTTCAGCTTCCTTCCCAACATGGCTTTCTCTGGGATCTCTGTGTCTGTGAAGCAGATGAACATCCACTTGCCTACTTGACCCAAACTGTCACCAGGACTGTCTTCCTCCTCAGTTCCCCGTCTCCACTTCCCTCACTGTCCCTGATTTGTTTACTGTCCATTAAGTCTTAAGCTCCATCATCATCAAATCCTCATCCCCAATCTGGTGCCTGGCACTGGGTGATGCTCAGTAAATACTTACACATGGGCTAGCTATATGTGCTACTCCATGTTCTTTGAAGCATGGGGCTCATTTTCAGGAGTGAAGGGGTGATGAATGTTGAAACTCCATTTGTGGTCTCTCATTGTTTAAAAACCCATTTGTGGCCTTTGATTGTATTTCAACCCTGGAGCCCTAGTATTAATGGACCTGGTTGGCTTGCTCCAGATGTGCTCAGACCAAGGCATGTGCAAATGGGGAACCACCTTAGAAGAGGGAGATGGTGCCAGCTGACAGGGGCAACAAAGGCAGAGCTGGTGGGGCTTGCTCTGCTCTTGGCTAAAAAGGATACTAACTTAACTGGGTTTGGCCTCATCTGGGACCACAATAATAGAGCCAGGGAGGTAGCAGGAAATACCCATACCCTTTCAGAGAGATGCTCTTGAGGTGTGGTCCAGGTGCCCTGGTGGTCTGTGAGGCTGGCCTCCTGTGTGCAGAATGTGAATGCTAAACTTCTGTTGCTGGCGAGAATTAGTAATTTATTACCATGGTCTTCAGTTGGTATCTCTGTTAGAGCAGGGCCATTCTTCTGGGTTCTCCACTTCTTTGGGGACAGGGAGCAAGGGCTAGGAGGGAAGTGTTTCTTGTCTCAGTAGAGAACACGGCAGCGTGGGGTGAACTTTAAGAATTCTTGCTCAAAGGGTAACTCGGCCAACAGGAGAGAAGCTGGGAAATCGTGCCGCTGACTCCGCTACCTGCAGTTGTCGAGGGCTGGCTACCGGCCCTAGGTTTCCAGCTGCCTGGAGTGAAAATTGTAGGAGGAGAACTGGAATTACCCAGAAAGTGTGTTTTTCCCCAAGGCTGCTGCAGTGTAGTCACCATTAGGCCAGCAGGAAACCACTGATGATGACAGAGGTGATGATGAGGACAAATGAAAACTTGCATCCATCTCAACAACTTTGGATTAGACTCTCTAATAACAGGTGGCCAAATGACTTTCCATACCTCTTTTTATTCTGGAAAGTTTATTAGTCACTCAGTCATCGATTTTTTGAGCATCTATTAAATGCTAGGCGTAATACTAGCCTCTGAGATAATAGTCTGAAGGAAGCAGGGTTCACTGAGCTTGCAGTTTAGCAGTGAAGGTGAACACCAAAGAGACAGAGATTCAAACAGATGTTGAATTACAATTTGTGACATGCGCTGTGTATTAGTCACTTTTCTGTTGCTGTGATAGAAACACCAGGACCAAGGGAATTTATAAAAGGAAGAGTTTATTCGAGTTTACAGTTGACGGTTCCAGAATTAGAGTCCATCATGGTGGGGAGACATGGTGACAGGAGCAGAAGGCAGAGCTTCACATCTTCAAGCAGGCACAGGAAGTGGAGAGAGACACTGGAGACTGGTAAGACTTCTTGAACTCTCTAAGCCGTGCCCCAGGGATGAACTCCAGCATGGCCACACCTTCTAAGACGACCCACAACAGCGCCACCAACTGGGGACAAAATGTCCAAACACTTGGAGCCTATAGGGGACATTCCCTTTCAAACCACCACACACTGCAGAGCAAAATAACGGGTCAAAAGAGGGGTGGAGCGGTCTTTTGAGAAAGGCAGACAGGAGACTCCAGACCTGGGAAAGGTTTCAATACAGATGAGAGAAAGCAGCTGGGACAAGTGTGCCGGGGCAGATGATGATGGCGGTGATGGTGGCGGGAGCAGAGGGCAGGTCTCTATTTCTGGAGAGATTGCTCTGCAGACAAAGTGTTTGCCACAGAAGCATGAGCACTGGACTTTGAATCCTCAGCACCCACATGAAAGGCAGGCAGGTGAGCTGCCTTGTCTGTAATTGGTGCTTGGAGGCAGTGACAGGACATCTCTTGGGCATGCTGGCCAGCTAGACCAGTGGAATCGGCTACCTCCGGGTTTAGTGAGAGAGCCTGCCTCAGTAAAGTGGCGAGAGACAGGAGAACACTAGACACCAAGCCCTGGTCTCTACATGAGTGTGAACATATGTGTATGCACACCCCTGGCACACTCATGTACGCTCCTGCATACACACGTAAAACCACATGTGTATATGTGAACACACATGCACATGTACACACTGAAAATACTCATCGAATGAGCATTTTGTGTGCTGTCTGAAGCGGAGGGAACAACCGACAAAAAGTTTTAAACAGAAGATAACATTTTTTTTTTCAAGATCACTTTGGCATCTCTGCAAACAAGGAATCAAAAAGGACCATTGCAACACAGAAATCTTGAAACCATTAAGTTATACATACACACACACAAAGCCAGACACCACAAGCTGTAGACTACAGATCCCACTTGAAATGTGAAATGTCCAGAATAGCTAAATTTCTTAAGACAGAAGCAGATTAGTGGTTGCCTGCGGCTGGAGGAAGGAGTGTGGGGTGCTGCTTCATGGATATCAGGTATCATGTGGTGAAAATGTTCAACTAGATCATGATGATGATGTTATCCCATTGTGAATGGACTGTATGCCACTGAATTCTAACCTTTACAATGGATAAGATGTTCAGTTTTACATTATGTATCTTACCCCCCTCCACACGCACGCACACACACATACACACACACAAATGTAAGAGAGTATTGTCACGGAGCTTGGTTTGCATTCTACTGAAGCTTCTCTCTTTGAGAGCTGAGGGTGACAGGGACTGGTGAGGAGCATGCGCATGGAGAGAACTGAGTGATTAGTATGTTTGGGGGGCACAGCTAAGAGTACTCAGTACTTGGGGATGGTGGGCGATAAGAGAGGCATAAAGGGTCAGTTACAAGTCTTTAGCTCAAGCAACTAACTGGGTTGGAGGGTGGGTAGGTGGGAAGATGGAGAAAAGGTGTGAGGAGTATTGAGTTTGTGTTTAGACATATTGGGAGCGAGAGATCCTAGATCCATCTGCAGATGTGAAGTTGGCAGTGGATCTGTCTGCTTGGTACTCAGGAAATCCAGGCTGGAGCTGTCTGTTTGGGAGCTGTGGCTTACAGGGGGCAATTAACATGATGAGAGTAAGTACGGCAATCCAGGGGGGACAGGAGGGGAAGGAGAGGAGAGCCAGGAGATAGCCCAAGGAAGCAAGACGAGGAGGGAGTGATGATGAGGTGACTTACAAAGAAGCCAGGGACCGACGCCGGCTCCATCTCTGCCCCCGAGATCTTGCACCATGCCTTCGGAGAAGACCTTCAAGCAGCGCCGCAGCTTTGAGCAGAGAGTAGAAGATGTCCGGCTCATCCGAGAGCAGCATCCCACCAAGATCCTGATGATCATAGAATGGTACAAGGGTGAGAAGCAGCTGCCAGTCCTGGATAAAACCAAGTTTCCTGTGCCTGACCACGTAAACATGAGTGAGCTCATCAAGATAATTAGAAGGTGCTTACGGCTCAATGCTAACCAGGCCTTCTTCCTCCTGGTGAATGGACACAGCATGGTGGGCGTGTCCCTGCCCATCTCTGAGGTGTACGAGAGTGAGAAGGATTAAGTTGGCTTCTTGTACATGGTGTACGCTTCCCAGGAGACATCTGGAGAGACCTGGGCTGTGTAAGACTCAGCAGTATCTGAAGTTTTAAAACCCTTACCAAGGAGTCAAAAGGGACATTACCAGCTGGGGTTGGTCAGTTCATCTCAGATCAGAATGTAGGCTCCCACCTAGGGTGTTAGGAATTGTTTGTATGTCAGCCAGGAAAGTTGAGCTCCACAGCACTTTCAGCGTTGGAAAACTATCATTTAACCTAAGCTATCTTGTTCTCAAATTTTAGAAGTTAAAAAATAAAATACTTTGCATCTTAAGTTGCCAATAAAACAGACCTTCAAGTTATTTTGATGCTTTTCTCCCCTGGGAGGGACTTGCCTGTGGAGCAGCAGGGTCAGGGCGCCAGGGGCGGTCGCCTAGAACCTGCCACCTGCTGGGAGAAGGGCTTCCGCTCATCTAGAGGTCTCCGGGCCCTGTTGTCTAGCAGAGCACCCCTAGATGCCTCTGGCTTTGCACAAAACAAGGTCACGATATGCAGGAGTGTGGCTGAGGACCCCACTCCTGAACCCTAGCCAAGTCCCACCAGGTCCATCCTCAGCAGACTGAGGTGTCGCTTGAGTGCATGGTACCCACAGGCAGGGACGCTGCTTAGCAGGAAATCCTAACCTTGAATAAAGGGTCATTTTGGTCTAGCTTAAGGGGCTGAAGACCGAAGTGCTTTTCTTTCTGTTTGGATTTCCTCTAGTCCATGCCTGCTTCAGTGAGGGAGCAAGTAGATGTGCTGTGCGGGCCTTTGGGACGTCACACAGGTGGCCAAGTGGTAAACTAGAGAGATCACCGACGTTGAGGCCTCCCTCTGCCACTTGGCTTAACAGCTGTAGATACATCCATGTGTGTTAAGTGTATAACTGTTATTAAAAGGTTCTCACGCTTGTAGTTCAGACAGCTATGAAGAAAGCAGCATCAGGAAGCTCGGGCTCTTGATAGGCCTTTATGCCCAGGTCCAGCTAAAGCCAGCTGTCACTTCCTGTGACCTGCCTGCCACTCACTGATGCTCTGGCTCCTGTCAGAATGATCACTCATGACCTTACCATGTCAGACTGTCTGTGCAGGAGGTCTGTTGCCCGTGTTCGGGGTCTGAGAGTCTGTGGGAACTGCCTGCTCTTGTGGGGGAAGCAGCATGGCTGCCTCTGAACCCGGCTCCTCACGGACCCTCACCCTGCATGCACCTGTCTACTTGCTAACTTTTAATGTTATTTTTACATTATGTAAATTCTCACCCAGCCTGTCTTGTGCAGATTGTATATGTCATTATATCTAAGGTTCTTGTAACTGTAGTTTGAGTCAAAATTAAAAAGAAGAAGAAGAAGAAGAAGAAGAAGAAGAAGAAGAAGAAGAAGAAGAAGCAGCAGCCAGGGAGATGACCTCAGGAGAGCCAGGAGAAAACATGGTGTGCTGAGGAGCAGGGAGATCTGGGGTCTGGAATGTTTCTAAGCAGACTTAGTGGAGAGAAGAGGGCACAGTTAAGAACTCAGCACCCACCAGGTGCTGGGTAGATGCTTTGCTAGAATTTTCCTGGTTAATCTTCATAAGGACTCTGTTAACAGCTCCGTTTCACAAATGAGAACACTAAGCCACACAGTAGATGAAATGGCCCTGGCCATTGAGCTAGGAAGGTGTGGAGCTCACTTTCATGTGTTCTGCCATCGAATTGTTGCCTTTGTAGCCTTGACTTTGGGCCCACCCAGGTAAGGCTGGGGGAGCTGGGGCCTTACTGTTGGAGCATTGGAACTTATATGGAGAAATCTCACTTTATTGGAAAATAAACATGAAACAGCTTTGTTTTTCCAGTAACTTCTACCTGCTGGGCCCTGTTGGCTGTGAGCCCCTCCCTTCCTGCTGGGGCTGCAAGTTCCCTTAGAAACTTCTCAGTTGGAGTCTGCAATTTTCCACTCATTTCTGCTTGTTAGAAAATTTTCATTCTGGTTATTGAAATTTAATCTCATTTATTTTTTAATTTCAACTTCAGCCTCAGATTTCATCTAAAGCTCTTTGCTCCCTCCCTTCTAGCACTGGGCATTCACTGACTTGGAGCAAAGATGGAGTATGGACTGTGTTCTAGTTTCTCTTCAATTGCTGTGACAAAACACTCTAACCAATATCAACTTGGAGAGGAAACGGATTATTTGTCTGATATCTCCCGGGTCACAGTTCATTACTTAGTCCAAGTTAAGAACTCAGGGCAGGAACCTGGAGGCAGGAGCTGAAGCACAGGCCGTGGAGGAATGCTGGGTACTGGCTGGCTCCCCTGGCCCATGCTCAGCCTGCTTATATAACACAGAACAACCTGCCCAGGAGTGGCACCACCCACAGTGAGCTGGGCCCTCCCACATCACTCAGCAATCAAGAAAATATACCACGGACATGGACATAGGCCAGTCCAATGGAGGCAATTCCCCAGTTGAGGCTCCCTCAACCCAGCTGTGTCAAGTTGACACTAAAGCTACCCAGCACATCTGACCCCTTCTCAACTTGGCACACAAACACATCACTATTAAACCATAAGCTTTCCATGTCTTATCCCCAAGGTATGATGTTAACATTAATATCACAACATAAACAGTACAACCTTAAAAGCTCCAAAGTCCTTAAAACACTCAAACACTTAAAAGTTCATAATCTCTTTTAAAAGTCTCTTTTTTTAAAAAATTTTTTTTATTAATTTTTATTTATTTCTGTATGTGTATGAATGTACTGTCTGCATGCAAGTCTGTGCACCCGTGTCGTGCAACGCCGCGGAGGTCAGAAGAGGGTATCGGATTCCCCTGGAACTGGAGTTCTCCTGGAATTGGAGTTTCAGACGGTTCTCAGCTGCCATGTGGGTGCTAGGGATCGAACCCAGGTCCTCTGTAAGAGTGGTCGGCGCTCTTAACCGCTAGGCCATCTCTCCAGCCCCTCTTAACCATAAAATCTGAAACAAGTACTGTCACATTTCAAAGAGAAGAATCGGGCACACCTAAGCAAAACCTAAGTCCAGCGAAGTAGCTCAAGGCTGGACACCTGGGACTCACTCATGATCTTCTGGGCTCCAAAGGGTTTCTGCAGCTCCCCGTCTCTGACTCTGCCGTCTGTGGCACACACAGCTCATCTCGAAGGCCCAGGCCAGCTCCATTCCACACCTGCTGCTGCCCTTGGTGGTCGTCCCATGGTCCTGGCATCTCTAAAAATCTGGGTCTCCACTGAAACTCAGACAGCACCTTCACCAAGGGGGTTCTTCTGACCTGTCCTGGTGTAAAGCCTCAGCTTCTCTCCATGACCTCTGCAATCCTGGGGTCTTCACTGCAACTGAGGTGCACTTCCACCAGTGGCCTTTCCTAGCCTCTCACAGTGACAAGCTTCAGCTGCTCTCTGTGATGCCTTCACACCTTCAGTACCAGAAGAAACATATAGTAGACTCTTACACATTACCAAGTCCTGCTTACAGCTTGAGATGGAGGCTTGGGCCCCTCTGGACCACAGCTTCTGTGTGCTGACCCTAAGGAAATACTTCTCAGAATATTTCACCACAGTGATGCTGTTCTCTTGTTACTTACAGGTGATTTTTCAGCCCCAGCTAACCAGCATCAGTTGTCCCAGTAAAATCAATCAATGGTACAACCCAGCCCTAAAGCCTAACAACCATAATGAGCTGCATAGAAAACTACCTCTATTGGTACAGTAGTGGCACTGTTGTCTGGGGGATAATCAACAGCTGTCTAATTGGACTTGGAATACTCTCAATGAGAGTGAAATCACAAGAGCCACTGTAAAGTCAGCCAAATGCACAGGGCTGGAGAGGACATACGGCCTGGAGAAAACCCTATTGGTGTCATATCTCTAGACAAATGAAATGTCTTATCATATGCTAAATATGGAATCTTATATTTACAGACAAGCGTATTGTATGCCACTCATCCAAGAAGCTACTCTTTGCAACAGATGGAGGCTCCTGCAGAATCCCACAACTGGTCAGACACAAAAAAATATATATATCCGAAAGATCCTTATTTCTAGGAGACACATCTACATGTGGAATGAGGGGCAGAGAGAAAATGACTGTATCCCTCAATTCTCACCAGTAAAGCTTCTTTAAACAATAGAGTGTGATGCAAATGGAAAGCCACACCTAGTCAAGCTTCAAAGAATGGGAGCCTCCAGAGTACATATCCCTCGATGGGACCTCTGTATTAAACCTCACCCACCCACGCAGGGATCATTGCAGAAGAGGGGGCAGAAAGATTGCAAAGCCAGGGCTGGTGCACGAACACAGAGAAGCAGTGGCTCACAGTCAACTGGAAGCTTTCACATGTGAACTTGTGGCAAAGTCTGAATCAGGCATGGTGTGCTAGGATGTCCGGGGGGGGGGTGCTGGCCTCTCGACACACCCACGAAGCTGATGGCTTTGTGGGCAAGCCCATGGCTAAGGAGGTAATAACTCCCCAGCTACACCAAGCCAGGAAACTGCTGGTTTCCATGGCTCCCACATGTCCATGACCCTGTGGCCCCAGGCTGTTAGCCTTTGCAACCACCTACCAATCGTGGGACCAACCCCACATCTGCTCAAGGCAGAAAGCTAGCTGAAATAGTAATAGTTCCATGATTGATTGTGTAATAACTTAGAGACCTCTGGTAGTAAAGCTTGTAGGAATCCTCTTTATTCAAACAGGGCAAATGGCTATATAGGGTTTGGTCAGGCAACTCCCACACTGTATGACATCACAGGACTGGCCCTGGACTGAGAACTACAAGAGACTGAGTACTGCTGGATGAGGAAGAGTGTGCCTTACCTAGGATTCCTAGATGTGCTGACTAGACTCCACTGAAGGATATCTGAGTTCAAGAGCTTGACTGGACAGGGCTTAGCTTGGCTGTTATAATGCATGAGTTCTGATGGGGGGTTGGGACATGGAGGGGACTGGGTTTGATTGTGAACCATTGTGTCAGATGTACAAATGTTCAATAAAAAAAGAGAAAAGAAAAAAAAAAGGTTTCACTTCAGGTTCTGGTCTTTTCTTAATCACAGCTTATTCTTCAGCTCTAACCGACTAGAACCCTCAGATTCTCAATACAACTCATCACACAAACAGCCCTTGCTTCCTTTGAAGCTTCACAAGCCAGGCCTCCACTGTCTACAACTCTTTCAGCATAACTGTTCCAAGCTCCACAGCAATAAACTCTAAGCACTCAGTGGGTTTTCTAACCCAAAGTTCCAAATGTTGTCCAGTCTGTCACAGCAATACCCTACGATCCAGACACCAATTTCTGTTCTAGTTTCTCTTCAATTCCTGTGACAAAACACTGTAACCAATACCAATTTGGAGAGGAAAGGGTTTATTTGTCTTAGATCTCCCAGGTCACAGTTCATCACTTAGGGAGCCCAAGGTGGGAACTCAGGGCAGGAACCTAGAAGCAGGAATTGAAGCACAGGCCATGGAGGAACGCTGCTTACTGGCTGGGCCCTCTCACATCACTCAACAATCAGTAAGAATAGGTATCAAGATTATGCCAAGTCTAGCTATAGGAGCCCAAGGACTAGATTTGTCAAATCCACAGAGAGCTTTAACTATTTGCTATCATTTTACAAAAACTCCAAGATGCAGCATGTGTGTGCTGCATGATATTTAACCAAAGTCCATTATTTTATCATGGCAATACCCTTCATATGGTTTAAAACATCATTTCCAGGGATAATAATAGATTTAAAAATATTTTATCTGTCATTTTTATTTTATGTGCAAGAGTGTAAGTGCACCTGTGTCATGAAATGCCCACAGAGGTTAGAAGAGGGCATCAGATCCCCGGGAACTGGAATTATAAACTATTGTTAGTTGCCATGTGTGTGCTGGGTATCAAAAACCACATCCTTTGCAAGAGCAACCAGTGCTCTTAACCACTAAGCTACCTCTCCAGCTCCAATAACAGATTTTTCTTTTTTCCCTAATAATAGATTTTTCTTAAGCTCAGAAGGTAAGTTATACTTCAACTAGCAGAGTGGGGCCCAGCCCACACTCGCTGCTGCCATCGGCACCTCAAAATTCGTTAGGTGGACTACAACACAGCTGAGATAGTTGGGATTTACAAATACCTGGGAAAGCAATTATAGGAAAGGCAGATTTCTTTATTTATTTTTATTAAGGTTTTGTGCATTTCATACATTTCTTAATCAGATTTAGACCCATTTCCTTTTCCTTGCCCCCACCCTGCCAGAGCTCATGCATTCTGCCATACATGTCCCTCATCTTTTTCTCAGTCAGGATTAAAGCATGTGCCACCACTCCAGCTGCACCTTCCTTCTAATAGTGATTTTGAAATGTACAATGAATTGTTGTCAAGTACAGTTATCTACTGTGCAATAGAATATAAGGAGCTATTCCCTCCATCCTGTCACGTTTGTTACCCGTTGTCTTTCCAGCTGCCAACTCCTGACTTTCCAGCCTTTGAAACCACCACTGCTCTCTATGAGGGCAATATTTTTTAACTTCCATGTGAGTAAGAACAGGCAGTGTTTGTCTTTCTACATCTGTCTCATTTCACTTGACATAATGTCTTCCAGGCCCATCTACTGAATTCATTTTTTTTTTTAAGTCTTTTTGAGACAGGGTCTCCCTGTAGTACCAGCTGGCCTGGAACTTACTCTGTAGACCAGGCTGACCTTGAACTCACAGAGATCCTCCTACCTCTGCCTCCCAAGTGCTAGGATTAATAGCATGCACCACCATGTCCAGCCTCTGAATTCATTTTTAAAAATAGTTTTAGTGAGATATGTTACATCCATATGGTTCATATGGTTAACTACAAAATTCAGATGTTTTAGTACAGTGAGTCTTGCAACAGTCACTGCTATCTAAATTTAGAACTTTTTTTTATCACCTGAAAAGAAAACTTCAGTCTCAATAGTAGAGGATTTGCCTAGCATGCTTGAGACCCTGGACTTGATCCCTACCAACACAAACTAATCAACCAACCAACCAACCAACCAAGAAACTGTTTAACCAACCAACCAAACAACCAACCAACCAACCAACTTAACAAGCAAGCAAGCAAGCAAACAAACAACCAGCCAACCAACCAACCAACCAACCAACCAGCCAACCAGTCAGCCAGTCAGCCAACCAACCAACCAATCAACCAACCAAACAACCAACAAACCAAACAAATAACCAACCAACCAAACAAACAAACAAACAAACAAACAAACTGAATGTCTGTTGGAAGTTACTCCCTGTAACTTGCCATCCCACCTTCAACCCCAGCTTTCTATATCTTTATAGATTTGACTGCCTGGACATTTAATATCAGTGGAAACATGCACTATGTTTGTGTTTGACTACTTTTTTAAAATATCTTTTTTTAAACTTTTTATTTATTTTTTTATGTGAATGAGTGTACTGTCTGCATGTAGGGTTGTGCACCTGTGTTGTGCAATGCCGTGGAGGTCAGAAGAGGATGTCTGAGTCCCCTGGAACTGGAGTTAAAGATGGTTCTCAGCTGCCATGTGGGTGCTGGGAATCGAACCCAGGTCCTCTGCAAGAGCAGTCGGTGCTCTTAACTGCTAGGCCATTTCTCCACCCCCTCATTGACAGCTTTTTTTTTTGGATAGAGTCATCCTAGTCCCAGCATGCCTGGAGGTCACTATGTGAACCAGGCTGGCTTGGTGTCTGACTGCTTTTTTTTTTAAGGGGAGAGTATGAACTAAGTCCTAAAAGAGTATTTATTTATTTATTTATTTATTTATTTATTTAGTGTGTGTGTGTGGGTGTTTGTGTGTGTGTGTGTGTCTGAATATCAGAAGACCACATGCAAGAGCAGGCTCTCTCCTTTCATTATGTGGGTCCTAGGGATAAAACTCAGGTCTTCAGGCTCAGTGGCAGATACTTTTTACCACTGAGCAATCCTGCCAGCTTGTGACTGACTTCTTTGACAAAATATTCTAGGTTCATCCATGTTATAGCATCTTGTCTGAACCTTATTCCTATTTATTTATTTATTTATTTATTTATTTATTATTTTTTATGTGTATGAATGTACTGTCTGCATGTAGGTTGGTGCACCTGTGTTGTGAAATGCTGCGGAGGTCAGAAGAGGGTGTCGGATTCCCCTGGAACTGAAGTTAAAGATGGTTCTTAGCTGCCATGCTGATGCTGGGAATCAAACCCAGGTCCTCTATAAGAGCAGTCGGTGCTCTTAACTCCTGAGCCATCTCTCCAGCCCCCTTATCCCCTTTTATTACCTAAGTATCTACACCACATTTTAACCATCCATTTATCAGTGGATAGAAATTTGGATTGTTTTCACTTTTTGGCTAGTGTGGTTCATGATGCCATGAATATTTGATATAGCCTTTGCTTATTTCTTACTTGGGTTTTTTGAGTTGTAAGTGATTCATCTTTTGCTACTTTGTGAGTACAAGTCTTTTATCAGATGTTTGATTTGAAAAATCTTTCTCCAATTGCTTTTTTTTCCCCTGGTATCCCATGTAAGACAAAATTCTCAAGTTAGATAAAATCCAATTTATTATTTGTTTGTTTTATTGCTGTATTTTGACATGATAGTTAGGAAACCATTGCCCGACTCGGGGTCACAGAATCTTATTCTTGTGCTTTCTTCCCAGAGTCTTATAATTATAGCTGCTATGTGTAGACCTCTGATCTGTTTTGAGCTAATTTCGTGTTTGGTGGTAGGAAGTGAGTCAAGCTTATTCTTTGCATGTGCATCCAGTTGTCTGGGTACCACTTGTTGAAAACACTATTTGATCCCTATTTTTTTACCCTAGTACCATTGCTTGAAATCAACTGGCCGTGAATGTGAGGGTCATTTCTCAGCTTCCATTTCTATACCATTCATCTTTAAGCAAATGCTTCCAGTACCTCAGCCTTGATTACTCCAGCTTTATGTAGAAGGTTTGAAATTGGGAGGTGTGAGCTTTCAATTTGTTCTTCTTTTTCAGATTGTTTGGGCTATTTTAAGTCTTTTACATTTTTATATGAATTTAAAAGTCAGCCTGTTAATCCCTTGGCCCCACAAATAAAAGTTTGCTGTTGTTTTGCTAGAGATTATATCTGTAGATCAGGCTGGCCTTGAACTCACTATGCAGTATAGTGTAGCAGAGAACTTTCTTTCTGGGGCAGGGGCACCCACAGCATGCAGCCACTCACACAGTGCCCCACCATCCTGCACCCCCCTCTGATGTTTCTCAATTCACCAGTTACTAAGACAAAAATAAGGAGCGAACTCTCCAGTCTTAGAGAATTTACTGGGTTGGCCTTGGCTAGAAAGCGATGGCAAAAAAACACACACTCACTCGGTCTGCACATGGAGGTGGTTCCCCTGGTTCAACATGGCTGCCCAGAGTTCCGGTGGTCAGCTGGTAAAATGGCCAGAGAGCTCAGACTCCGTGGTAGGCTTTCTCTATGCCTCAGTGGTATCCCAGAATTCCAGGGTACTGTGCACCTTCCTGCAGCATCGTGGGAACGTGCGCTTTGCCTTAGCTCCTCCAACTATGCGGACTGTCCGATGATTAGCCCATTTCAAAGAAGAAATAATTTATCCCACACGTAGGCTGGCTTTGAACTCGTGATCCTCTTGCCTCCCCTTCCCCAATGTTTGGGCTTTATCTGGTTTTATATCAGGGTAGTATGAATTAATTAGAAAATTGCCCATACTTTTCCAGTTTTTTTGAAGTTTCTTTAAAAAAAAAATTTTTTTTTAATTTTATTTATTTTCGTATGTGTATGAATGTCACTGTCTGCATGTAGGTTTGTGCACCCATGTAGTGCAATGCCGCGGAGGTCAGAAGAGGGCGTCGAATTCCCCTGGAACTGGAGTTAAAGACGGTTTTCAACCGCCATGTGGGTGCTGGGGATCGAACCCAGGTCCTCTGCAAGAGCAGTCAGCGCTCTTAACTGCTAGGCCATCTCTCCAGCCCCAATTTTTTGAAGTTTCTTAAGGAACTGGCATTAAGTTCACCAGTGAGAACACATTGGCTGGATTTTTTTTTTTTGAGAGAGTATAAAAATTATTAATTAAATTTTTTTCTTGTTATAGGTCTACCCAGAGTATTTCTCTGAGTTAGTTTTGACCATTTATATCTTTCTAGGAATTTGTCCATTTTATCTGTTACCTAATTTGTTGGCACATGACTGTTGATAATATTCCCTTCTGACTTGTAGTTTTTGGTATGATCTGCAAAAAAAAGCTTAGAAGACATCATTGCTATCCACTTTGAAAGAGCTGAGCAAACAGAAAATCGGTAATTCTTGTTTTAGTTTTCAGAGACTGAGGAAACAACAACTGTCCAGAAAACTGGAGGAAGAGATAGATACTGAGCATTACATCCTACAGGAAGTGCTGGAGACAGCACTAGTCAGGAAACTTGAGCAATAATGGACAGACATTAATGAAAACCCCACACGTTTATGAAGTTTTACCTTCTTGCATTCCACTAGGTTCCTAGAGTGGAGATTAGAGGATCTCGTTGTGCTTCGAGTAGAGGGACATAAGCACTCTGAAGTACACCAGATCATTCTCTTCTTAACAGAAAAGTACCTGTAAAAGATATGTTTTTACTCCGGAACCCAAGAAACTTGGGGAATGAGAATGCCCAATCCTGGCCCTCTCTAGCTTCACCATGTTACCCAAGGGGGAAAGGTGCTGAGAAGCAAACGTGATGATCATAGCATGCGGTCACTGAAAGACTCATCCAAACACAAGGTCCTGGGACCTCTCCTCTTCTCCCCTCTGCAATATACCAGTCAGGCTCCTGCATGACCACAGTGTACAAAGTGAAGAATGGAAGCACTCAGACCCTGCTTAGGGGGAACCAAAGACAACAGGGCAGCAAAAACAAAGACAGTAAGGGAAAGTTAGCCTCTGACATCACCAGTTACAGTAGACAATAAACTCGGCCTAAGTCCTAGCAGATAAACATAAACATTGTGCTAAAGGTCTGCTTATTTCCTTTCCTTTTACCTAGTATGCTGTGCTTGGCATTTTATCAATAACAATATGACAAGACACTCTAATAGATGAAAACACAACTTGAAGAGACAAAGCAAATTTTAGAACTAGCATCAGAGATAGAAGAGACTTTGGAATTATCAGAGTATGAATTAAAATAATAGATTCCTATTGAAAGAGAGGTAATGAAGAAAGCAGATGATGTGAAAGAACAGACAGTTGACATGAACAAGAAGTTGGAAAATGCTAAGAGGGAATCCAAAGAAAAGGCTAGAAACTAAAAACGACCAGAACAGAAATAGAGAATGCCTTTGATGGTTCACGAAGGGATTAGACATAGCTGAAGAAAGAATTGAGCTGGAAGAGAAATTATCATAAACTTCTCAAACTGAAAAAGCAGAGGTAAAAATGAGCAGAACAGGGGCTGACAAGATGGATCAATGGGTAAAGGTGCACACGCACACACACACACACACACACACGCGCACACACACACGCGCGCACACACACACGCGCGCACACACACGTGCGCACACACACACACACGCACACACACACAAATAAATGCAATAAAAATTCAAAAAAAGTGGAACAAGTGTGACATAATTACAAAATGTATAATATAATACTAATGTATAATTATTTTATTTTTCTGTAAAGCAACTAGTAACATCCACCATAAATTCTGGCTTCAGTTAATTTGTGTTTTTTCCATTTTACCTGGTACATGTGGCCAAAAGGTTGTCAACTTTGTTCTTTGCAAAGAATCTTTTTTTTCTGATTTTTTCCTATTCTCTAATTTATTTACTTTTGCTCTATTCTTTATTATTATTCCTTCCTTATTACTTTGGGTTTAGTTTTCTCCTTCTTTCTAGTATTTTCTTTTCTTTTGAGAAGTCTCCTTGAGGACCCAGCTATCCAGGAATTGACTATCTAGACCAGGTTGGCCTCAAAATCACAGAGATCCACCTGCCTCTGCCTCCTGAGTGCTGGGACTAAAGGCATAATTAGCATCTTTTTTTTTTTTTTTTTTTTTTGTCTTTTCGAGACTGGGTCTCCATGTAGTCCCAGCTGTCCTGGAACTCACTCTGTAGACCAGGCTGGCCTTGAACTCACAAAGATCCGCCTGCCTCTGCCTCCCAAGTGCTAGGATTAAAGGCGTGCGCCACCACGCCTGGCAATTGGCATCTTTTTAACAAAGGCATTTGAAGTTATATACTTTAAGCCTTGCTGTAGATGTTCCACATAAGTTTTGGAGTGTTGTGTTTTAATTTTCATTTTTCTCAAAGTATTTCCTTTCTTTTTTTCTTATGACTTAAGATTTGATCCATTGATTATTTGGGAGTATGCACTTCATTTTCACATATACTTTCCAAACTTCCTTATATTAGTGATTTTAAATTTAATTCCATTGTGATCAGAAAAAATGACATTATTTCAATCTCCTTAAATGTAATGAGTTCTGAGGGGCTGGAGCAATGCCTCACTGGTTAAGAGCATTTGTAGAGAATACATTTCCAGCACCCACACGGTAGCTTCCAGTTCCAGAGGATCTGAGAACCTTTTCTGGCCTCTACAGCCAACACACACACACACACACACACACACACACACACGGTACACTTACATGCAAGCAAACATATGTATAAAATAAAAATAGATAAATCTTACATACATACATACAGGTTTGATTTACACCCTAGCATGTGGTCTGCCCTGGAAAATGGTCCATATATGCTAGAGAAGAATATTCTTCTGTTATTGGATAGCTTATTCATTTTTCCCTTTAATAATCCTCTATTTGGTGATTTGTTCCTTACATGTCTTATCCATTACTACATTTAGAATATTTAAGCTCTTAATTAATATGGTTGAATGGTTATTTTCCATTTAATTGTGTTAATTTTGTTTCATGTATTTTTAGACCTGTGCTGTTAGTTACATGTAGGTTTTAGTTGTATTTTCCTGGTGGACTGAGATTATCATTATAAAATACCACTTTTGGGTGGGTGGGGCTAGAGAGATGGCTCAGTTGTTAAGAGTGCTTGCTGCTCTTAGAAAGGTCCAGGGTTCCATTCCCAGCATCCACATGAGAACTAACAACTGTCTGTTACTCCAGTTCCAGGAAAATCCAACAATGTCTGGTGGCATTGAATGACACAGGTTCACTTATATGCATGCAGGCAAAACACTCACATGCATAAAAAATAATACATTTAAAAATATCACTTCACGCCGGGCGTGGTGGCACACGCCTTTAATCCTAGCACTTGGGAGGCAGAGGCAGGCGGATCTTTGTGAGTTCAAGGCCAGCCTGGTCTACAGAGTGAGTTCCAGGACAGCTGGGGCTACAGGGAGACCCTGTCTCAAAAAGACCAAAAAAAAAAAAAAAATCTCGCTTCACATGCATCAAAGAAGCATGACTGAAACAGTGAACTTCTGCTCAAAAACAGTCAATTTCCTCATGGAGAATATAGAAAGATGAGAAAGAAAGAGATGAAAAGCATGTTTGGCAGAATGCATGAGCTCTGGTGGGTGGGGAATGGGGGGGGACAGATGGTTGCATTTTGATTAAAAAATAACAATATAAATTTATGTTGAAAAAAAGTACACTTTTATCTCTCGGGCAACTTATTTGTTTTTTTTATATTATATATTTTATGTGATATTACTATAGCTACTCTAGTGATTTCATAGCTGCCATTGCATAGTACAACTATTTCCATCCTTTCACTTTCAGCCTGTTTATTACACTCGAATTTAATATGTGTTTCTTGTGCACAGATTTGTTTTTTTTAAGTCTTTTTTTTTTTTTTTTTTTTTGGTCTTTTGAGACAGGGTCTCCCTGTAGTCCCAGCTGTCCTGGAACTCAACTCTGTGACCAGGCTGCCTTGACTCACAAGATTCACCTGCCTCCTGCCTCCCAAGTGCTAGGATTAAAGGCGGCACCACCACGTCGTCCGGCTTTAAGTCTTTTTTTTTTTAATCTCGTATGATACTTTCTTCCTTTAATTGGCTTGTGCATGCCACTCACATTTAGCGCTTCCTCAGTATGATTGGATTGATGTCTACCCTCTTGGTGCTTTTTTTTTTTTTTTTTTTTGTCTTTTGAGACAGGGTCTCCCTTTAGTCCTAGCTGGCCTGAAGCTCTCTCTATAGACCAGGCTGGTCTTGAACTCACAGAGATCCACCTGCCTCTGCCTCCCAAGTGCTGGGATTAAAGGTGTGCACCACCACACCCAGCAGTTCTTGCTCCTTTTAAGAAATGGTGTGTCCATGTCTTTTGTTCCTTTGTTCCTTTGTTGCTTCTTTCTCCTGGATTAAGTGCATATTTTTCTAGAAGGACATTTAAAAATCTTTAATCATTTTAAACTACATTTGTTGAATTGTTTTCTTAGTGGTTGCTGGATATCTTACAATAACAATATGCACAGTACACTCATTTTCTGTGATAGTTGTTAACTGGCACTCGGCTGAGGACGAAGGTCCACCATGTTCCCCACATCACCATTCGGTGGTCAGTCTCTGCTCTGTGGCTTTTTAATCTGTTTCATGTGGCAACATTCCATCTGTGAGCACCTTGGGAACAGTTTGAACTGTTTTCTGTCTAGAAAAAAAACAGCAGAAAAGGTAAGTCATTTAATGTTCCACACAGCAGAGTCTCTCTTTATCTTATGCCAGCCACTTCAAACAAAAAATGTGGAAGCCCAGCCAAAATGACAAGGTGATGTGTTGATCTGATGGTGCCGTTATGACCACAGCTCTCCAGTGTTACCTGTTCCTACACTCAAAGGCCACTGCTTTGATCTTTGAAATTCATTTGAAAGAACATTCTGTGCTTACTCCTTGCTTTATGAATGTCAAGACAGCTTTTGTCCAATTGCGTTAAGGCTCAGGTGGATGAAGAAAGTCACATGCAAGGAGCAATTAAGAACAAAAGCAGGCTGCATGGTGTTGAATTGCAGTCGAGATTCAGATAAAGATGCTAATGTTGGTTGGAGGAGCAGGTTGAGACTCCAGAAGGACATGAGCCAGACTTAGATGTGTAGCTTAGATCAGCAATGAGAGAGGTAGGAGGAAAAATATGTGCACCTGAGGACCATACATTCCTTTATTCTTGTCTGGAGGAAATTAATTTCCAATGTACATCCATTGTTGGCCCGACTGAAGAGAACACCTTTCTGATGCCTGAGACCTCCTCTTTGCACCACAGTACCTTACTCACACTCACCCACAGACCACCAATAGGCATCACTTTGTTAGAATGCAGCTTCTTGCTATCCCAGACCCTGAATGAGCATCTGTGGGGTGGGCCTGAGAATGTGCATTTTGTGGCACTCACCCGTCAGCTAATGATGGAGGATGCTATGTTTAGGTGTTTTATCTGGTCTCCCTCATCCCAGGGCATATTAGGAATTAAACAGGAGATGCCTGCTTCTAGGGCCTCTCCAGGTGGGTGGGGGATGGTCAGGTCCTGAAACCCAATTAGCAGATCATGTAAATGGAAACCTCCTGACCGCGCCCAGACCAGCAGCCTGGTTCCCATCTCCCACAATTTTCTCGCATTTTTCAACCCCAGGCACTGGGCAGTAGAAGTGTGGTGCTGGCTCCCTCCCTGGCATCAGCAGCCTGGCAATCTGGGGAAAAGGAGCCACCTGCCATAGTGCCCTCATGAAAATAACTCGCTATCAGCAAGGTTATTACTCAGCGCTCATTCCCCTGACAGGAAATCAGAGGCATAACCAAGCCTCCCAGCCATCCTGTCAACCTCATTTCAGACCCCCCCCCCATTCTTTCTGTTAACATTAGTTGGGGGAAAAGCTTTCCCCATTCATTGAACCTCCAAGTGCACAAATCATTGAGTCTTTGCTCTCATTCCAGATAAGGTCTGGAATATAACGAGAACCACTCACAGATTCTCAAGCTAATATTGGTTTCTTGCAGTCTTTTTAGTGCAATAATGTTAGGAGGAGATTGTGAAGGGAGGGTGTCCAGGAGAGGTCAGGGTCCCTTTGAGAAAGACCCATCCAGATGGATGGGCTGGGCTCTCCAAAGCCTGGCAGTTTGCTTTCCACTCATGGGTGTTTTCAGCTGCCAAGAACCCAAATTAGAGAAGGTTCTGTTGACAGCTCCTAAGGGGCACTGTGGAAGACTGATTGCCAGTCCCATACGATAGACATATATGCAGCCTAGAGAAAAAATGTGGGCAGATATATATGTGTAAATATATATATATACTTATATATATATATATATATATCACTGTGTGTTACCAAAATAAATGTGTTTCTCACAGTCTCTGCCATGGTCAGAATGATCAAAACCAGCTGCTCCATGGAGCTCTTCACTGAAAGGAATGGGGTGTGGCTGGCGGTGAGAGGGCATCCACAGACTCGCTTCTCTATCAGGCTGGCTTATCACTTCTCTGCAAATGGTTAGCACTCCTGGCTCCAGCCACCCATCATGGGAGAAGATGTGCTGAGTGGTCCTGTAGATGACAGGTGCTGACTTCACCCTCAAAACGAAGAGGAGATGAGGCGCATCACAGGGGGAGCAGTTGTAGCTGAGCCAGTCCATTTGCATTTCTCATTAATCCAGGCTAGACCCTTCTTCGAGTCCCCACAGTAATCTATTCAGAACAGCTCCAACGTTTGACTTTGTTTTGGTCGAGTTTACTGTAATGTGGTTTTCTGCATAGCTCTCTCTTTTATGGTAATCAAATGTTCTGCCAACATTTCTCCTGCTATGTGCACCAGCTAAGGAAACCAGATGCTTTGGGTTGGTCTTTTCAATGGATCTGAGTGTTGTTTTTGTTTAGTATTTCAGAGGGTTGGCTAAAGACCACTGTTTTATAAATTTGACCCTTGATGCACCCCATTTCCCAACCTACTAATAGTTTTGGCTACTGCTCACATCTTGATTTGAAATTTCTCCCATCCCATCACCAGGCAGATTAGCTTGCAGAGAGACAAGCTTATTTAATTTATCTTGTTTGATGTACTTAATTTTCCTTTGGATCATTTATTCCATTGTATAGGTTAGGGAGGGTGGTAGCAAAGCAGACCATCTGAGTGGCCATGCCTAGTATTGTGTCTCAGCCAATCACAGGCATGAGTAAGATTTTTCTTTGATGTGTAGAATGTTTTTTTCTCTCTCACACCATCAGTGTGGGAAGGAAACAGGCCAGCTCTCGTGGGAGTGTTGGCTTATAATGCAGGCTGAAAGTGTTTTAGAAAAGTAACTTGGCATGGAATCAAACTAATAAGTGGAACTGCTTGTCTGTATGGATTGAAAGACAGCCTCAAGGGCTTGTGGGAAAGAGGAGAGGAGAGGGTGAAGGTGCACTGTGTGAGAGGGAGCTTTGGAAAGTATGCAACTTGGAGTGAAAATGCTGGAAGGATCTGTAGAAAGTGGACATGAAAAAAGAAAAACAACCTGGGTACTGAAGGCTCCTCTAACCTTGGTCTCATACTTCTACCTGGTCATTATGAGCCTCTGGTCTGCTCTGTTTAATGCTAGCCACAGGAGGGAGATTGGAAGCCAACGACTTGATTTAGTAGCCAAAGAAAACCAAGTAGGATCAAATGGTGCTCGAAGAATGAGCACAGATAACTGAAAGTAGACAGATGGGAACAACATTTGAGATGACTCAGTTGTGGAAAGCAGAGGAGAAAGGACTAGATGTATGCCAAACAACATCCGTGGGATGAGGGGTTCTCTCCCTAAGAACATTTAATTATGACCCTGAGATTTGGAATTTAAAGCCAGGAAGAGGCAGCTTGAATAAAATGCAAGAGGGAGCTGCAGTTCCCAAAAGAAGATGGAGGGCAACTGGGAATGAGTTAAAGTTGGTGTATGACCACAAGTGTGGTCCACAGAGGCTAACACACACACACACACACACACACACACACAAAGCAGACTTCCAATCTCTAGGGAAATCTGTTCAGACCAAAGTCTTGGCATTTATTCCAGATGTTCAAAAGAGTGTGCTTTCCCATTAGAAGTTTGTGCCTTTGTGAAGCCCACTAACAAATGGGTGGTCCACTTGAAATGGAACTCCTAACACTACTGCAAAGAGTAAAATCTTACTAAATTCCAACTGTGTGCCAAAGTGATGTGGAGAGCTTGGGGGAAGGGAAGAGTGACGGGGAGAGTCCTTGTGTTCTAGGAACCGGCCAAACAAGAGACAAGCCAGGAGCATGGGCATTTTGGGCAGAATAGCAAGCAAGGGTTAAGAGTTGCTATGGTTTCAGAAGTGGGGAGGCTTTAAAAAAAGAAGTGGGGAGGCTTGAGGGAGGAAAGGGACAGCAAGAAACAGTGAGGAGGACATGGGACAGCAAAGGGGAGGTGAACCTGAGTAAGCCCAGTGATGTAGGCATACTAATGTGTCATGAGGAAACCCATTATTTTTTTGCATGCAAATTGAAAAGAATTGATAAAATGAAAGGATTTTTATGAATTAAATAGGGGTTGTTCCCACCCAAATGCATACTGGAATCTGACCCTCAACAGAACAGTGTTGAGAGGCTGTGGGACATTTGGGAGACACCTAGGTTGTGGTGGCTCTACTCATATGGATCAATGACTGGCTTTTCTAGGGGATTGGATTAGATCTCAAGAGATCGACTATGGCCTCACAAGACTCAGGTAAAGTTACAAGAGAACAGGGTGTGATGGCTGATGTATTGGCGTCTCTGGAACTAACTCTCTTGCTTCCTCTCTCACTATGTGGTGCTTATACCATGAGACCTTTGCCCAAAGACAAATAGAACCTACTGTCATGCTTTGAGTATCTAGCACTGTGAGTCACCCAACTTCAGATATTTTGTCTTAGGAACACAATATAGATTAATAAAAGAGAAAAAAACAAGCAAATTCATTAAAAATGGCTCAAATTTTTAGCCCAAGAAAAGCCCATGTCTCACTTGCAAGCTAGAAATTATTGACCAAGTTTGAATTTTATAATTTCCATATATACTTTTGATAATCTAGATGCATTTTATTTTAAACCATGAGTTCTAATCAGTTTAACAAAGAGAAGTATCTTGCTTGAGAAGAGATGATTAATTTTGACAGTAACTATATCAACAAGACCTGGATTAATGAGCTCTCAACAGTTATGTATGTTTATTATAAACAGTCAGAGATGGATGGATATATAAAATGACTGAATGGATTAAAGATATCAATGTGTCATTTTTAAAGTTTTTCAGGATTTAGCTCAATTACAGGATGCAGATAAACTGCATTTCAACTATTGTGTCATTTAATTTTATCTCTCATTTTCATTCATTTCAATAATCCCCCATCTTTCCATGGATTATTTTCGACTGTTAATTTTTAAGGTGCAGCACACCACCCCAGGCAAGTGCACACGTGTTTGCGGAGGGATACCACCGGGAGCACGGATTCTTATGAGAGGTGGGACAGGTCCAAAGAATACTCCCAGGAAGATACAGGTCATGTGATGGATCACTGGGAGTGCAAGTGAGAGAGGGAGGAGCTGAAGCGCTCAGGCAGGAGGCCACACGGCCAAGGCTGCCATTCAGATGAAGTCTGAGTACTAGGGAGCTTAGTCTTACAATGCTCAGAGCAGTAATAGCAAGAGTGGGGAAGGAGCTCATAAGGATGAAATTTTTCCATGACTGGAAAAATTATCTCAATTATATATGCATATATATATGTGTGTGTGTTATATTGTGTGTATATATATATATATATATATATTTTTTTTTTTTTTTTTGGTCTTTTTGAGACAGTGTCTCCCTGTCCTGGAACTCACTCTGTAGAC
>VZQC01000181.1:3536333-3761423 GCA_009823505.1 Rhizomys pruinosus | reverse complement strand
CTGTCCTGGAACCCTCACTCTGTAAACCAGGCTGACCTTGAACTCACAAAGAGTCACCTGCCTCTGCCTCCCAAATTCTAGGATTTTGAGTAATTTATATATTCTGGATGTTAATGCCCTGCCAGATGAATCACTGGTGGTTTCCTCTCACTCCATGGGTCTTCATTTCTTTGTTTCTTTTATTGTACAGAAGCTTTTGAGTATAATAAGGTACCGCTTGTCAACTGTTGACCTCATTTCCTGTGTAGCTACTGTTCAATTTAGAAAGTCTTTTCCTAAGCCTATGCCTTGTAGGTTATTGCCAATGTTTTTTTTTTTTTTCTATTATTTTTAGAGTTTAAGGTTTGACACTGAGGTCTTTGTTCCATTTGAAGTTGATTTTTGTACAGGGTGGGAGGTAGTATTTTTTTTATTCTTTTTTTAGATTTAAAAAAATTTTTTATTAATTTTATTTATTTCTGTATGTGTATGAATGTACTGTCTGCATGTAAGTCTGTGCACCCGTGTCGTGCAATGCCGCGGAGGTCAGAAGAGGGTGTCGGATTCCCCTGGAACTGGAGTTCTCCTGGAAGTGGAGTTTCAGACAGTTCTTGGCCGCTATGTGGGTGCTGGGGATCGAACCCGGGTCCTCTGCAAGAGTGGTCGGTGCTCTTAACCGCTAGGCCATCTCTCCAGCCCCTGTTTTAAGAATACTTTTCCACCTCCTTCCCCCGGGAGAAAGGTTTTTTTCTTCACTCTTGTGTCTGGGCTGGTCATATGCCTTGATTTGATCAGGTGGAATACTGTGCTAGAAGGAACAGTGCTCTGATATCTTGTAACCCTGTCATTACTATAGGAGCTGGCCAAAGCTGCCCTGATGAAGGATAGAAGTCCCATGAACAGAGCCATGTCATTGCAGTTGTCCCTGGGGGGGACATCTGAGATACCCTTGCCTTTATGAATACACCAAATGACATGGCTATCTGAACATACCAGCCATCGGGTCAGGCCAGGACTATGAAACTCATAATGTTCTGTATTACTCACAATACTCAGAACACTCATAAAATCAGGAGCAAAGAAAAATTGGTTAACAGTTTTTACATAATTAAGTTATGAAGGTAGTGTGTTATGCACTATCGTCATGGTAATAGATAACTGACAGAAGTATCTTGGACGAATCTGCAGTAAAGATCTAAAAGGGATTGGAAAGCGTACATTCAGGTGGTAGAAAACTCCATGATCAGATAAGTCACTATTGGGAAAGAGGCAGAAAAGATGTCATTGGGCTGGAAAAGAAATAAGACCTTGTCAAGGGAGGTTGGTTGTGATCTACTACATGGAGTCATCTGTGAAGTCTATGCATAAACCATTGCAGCCCTAGGAAAAGTCAGGGGAAAGAACGCTCCTTGGTAGAAAGATTTGTATGTAAGGGAAATACTGAGTTTGACAAACACAACCATAGCAGGTGATGGACAGAAAGCAGGTTATAAGATGTGAAGGGAGAAGAAGAGACAGGTCAAAGCTAACAAGAGTCCTTGAACAGCTGTGTTAGGGGCCCTAATGGATGGTAGACTGGAGCTTTCAACACAAAGAGGTCACAGCTGATGAAAGAGTGATGGCCTGGGAGGGGATGAGGATTCCTGGTTTATTAATGGTGACTTGATGATGATAAAGCCACAAAGTTAGCCCTCTAACTTGAGGCCGCACAGCATTTGCAGATATTCATTAATTCTGGGAAATTACTCTCCAAGATTCAGTTACATATTCTTGGTTGGGAGCTGTCTATGTGCCAAAAATAACATGGCTATCATATTGTGTTACTTGTGGTACAGATGAGTAACTTTAGATATCACAAAGTTAAATAACTTGCTCAAAGTCAAACAGGAAGCTTGTTATTGAACTGCTGAAAGACCCTGGTTCTGCAAATAAACTTCTAGCCCACTAACTTTTCACCAAACCAGTTAGAAACAAAGCTAAGTCTATTTTATGTGTGGATCCAGGGACTTAACCGCCCCCCCAACCACACACACACACACACACACACACACACACACATAGAGTCATTTCTTATGACAGGCCCCAAGTGCTAGGATTTTTTCTTCAAAGCCAATTTTTTTTTTTTTTTTTGGTCTTTTCGAGACAGGGTGTCCCTGTAGCCCCAGCTGTCCTGGAACTCNGATACAGCCTAAAGGATTTATTTTTCTTGCCTCAGTTTCCATCTCTATAAGTAAGAGATAGGTCGGAGGACAGAAGGGAAAGGAAGGAAGGATGGAAAAGGCTTCATTGTTTGATATTCATAATATATTGTCAACGACTAGAGGGGATTAAAGCTTCTAGTTGTGGATTTTTATAATGATAAATCGGCATATATTGTTTAATATATAGGAGACGGAAGTAGTAGTTATAAATAATTGATTTGCTTTGTTGTATTGATATATTGCCACATATTGCAAGGGGGCCCAAACTCTCTGGCAGGGCAGGGCAGTTGTTCTGATGGCTCGGAAAAAAGAAACAAAGAAAAAAAAAGCCAGGTAAGTTAACCTTGCTTACCCTATTGGCGGCTTACGTTCATGTGTCAAAACGATTCACGTGCATGCATTATGCTTTTCTTATTCTCTCCTCCTAAGCATGCTGTTTCTATTATCATAAATCTTTGAGTCCATATTCTATGTTAGCCGCCTTACATTTCTTTATAAACGTGTATTGCACATTATATGTATTTCTCAACGTATTAATGTGCCTTGGAAAACTAGGGATAATGTGATTACATGTGAAATGTGACCATTTAATAGGTGCAATACATATGGCACAATTTAAATCAAATAATTATGAATCATTCATTCGATCGTATTTTGTCTCTCGTTTTACTTACTAGTTTAAAAAACTGTAAGTGCGGGGGTGGAATTTGGGGGTGGGGACGGGGTTGGTGGGGAATATGGGAAAATGTGATAACCTTTCCATTGGTGTCAGACCGATTTGCAGATTCTACTTTTTAAAGGAATCAAAACTCTTAGTCTATGGAGAAAAACTGGTCAGGTCTAAAAGCTCTTGGGGTGGTTTGATAACTTTCAACCTTAGACCCAAAAAACCAGAGGAGGAGGGAAAATATTAAAAGAAAGCCAAAAGAGATGAATCTGGCAGGGAGAAATTTAAGCCTCAAGCGTAAAATAAAAAGCATCATTATAATCTTTCAGGATGTGATTCAATAAGGTCTAGCTCCCCAAAATGATGGGACCACTCCTACATCCTGGAACTCACCAGCAGTCAAAGGCCTTTCCTTGCGGAAAAGTTCCCAGACATATTAGACCTTGAAATCCAGTTAATGGCCCCCAAGTGTTTCTGTTGCCTATCGAGAAAGTGGATGGTTAGGGTCAGGTCTTTGTGTGGCTTTATAACGTCTCTACACCATTAGAGGAGGTAATGCTTGTGCATCAGCCGTCATGGTTGTTATTCCTCGGAGAGACACGGAGAGAGCTAATAGCAACAGTTAGGATTTGGGTTCATACAGACATATGGCTGCCCACTGCTTGCACAGCTTTGCCATGGCAGATGAGGTGTAAGCTGGTGCTCGAAGGAGGAGTCCTTAACTTGAATCAAGGAGGACCTATACTTTGGCTTTAGTCCACTTTTCTGATCAGGAGACAACTCTCTGGTATCCTTAGAGTTCCCGTCCACCGCAGGTCGGTCTTATCCATACATCTTTCACCATGTTTAAGTCAGAGTTATCAACAAGCAGGGTCTTATCGCTATTATTATTTGCGATTATACCGCCAGTTTGAGGCAAGGAGCCTTTCGACTTTACCTTTTTGTGGGGCTTGGATACACCTGGCCAAACATTCTCCTGGGAAAAGAAGAAGGAATTAAACCATTGCTGATTCAGAGCTTCCTGTTATTAATATATTTGATTAAGTGCATAGCATTAAGGAGAATTTGCATTATATTGGTTTCTGAATAGAGAATAAGCCACACAAAGACCCCTGTCCTATTAAAAGGAAGGAAGAAAATGTAATTCATGGGAATTAACATACCATCCAAAATCTGTTGTTCTTATCACAGGTAAAAAACATAAACAATTAGTATTGTTTAATACTCTATAATATCTAATTGCAGTTGCTTCATTTGTAGGATTGGAAAGGATATATATTATAGTTTTATAGTATCCCTCCCTATATATCTAATTGCATGTGCTTCATTAGTAGATTGTCAAAGGTAATGGGCCCTGGGACAAGGCTGCCAACAGCCCATGGAAAAGGAAAACACACGAATTGACTAGAGAGCCCAAGCCAAGACAACAAAGCTCAGAGGAAAGTTAGACCTGTTTTGCTTTCTCATCCAACATGTTGGCCCCTTTTCTAAGCCTAGGGAACAAATCTGCGGAAGAGGGGGCGTGGTAAGTTAGTAATGTAGGAGGAAAGTAAGCTTGATTTGGGGTGACACCTGTGTTGACTACTATCGACTGCCACTCATTTGAATAACACTTGATTGAAACCCATTAACAAGCGCTCCCCCCTTGCTGATGGTGAGGACACCATGAAGCTGTGTGGGTTGGGCCACAACTGCTCGTAAACTTGGTTTTTACATTGAAGGAATGCAACCTACTGTTAAAAATGAAAACAAAAAAACAAAAAAAAACACAAAAAATAACAAAAAACAGAGAAAGCAGAACAGCAAGGAAAAGTTATGGCAGAAATGGCTGATCTGGGATTGGGGTTTGGGGTGGGGTGTGGGGGAAGGGAAAGGGGAATATATGCCTGAAACTGAGAATTGGAAAACGGATATTGTATTGAAAACACAAAAAACCTTATTCAAATAAAAAATAAAAAAAATAAAAAAAACCTAAAAAAAAAAAGTCGATAGTAAGGTCATAAAGTAATTAGCCTCTGTGGTTCAAATCCAGCTTGTACATAGTAACATGGGAAGAAGGAGAAAGATCTGTATAAAATAGAATATGTATAAAGAGCAAGAACTAAACTACAACGACAGAAAAAGTAAAAACAACATTTCATATATTAAAAATCCTTAAAAGATGAAAAAAACATTTTTTCAAATACTTGCCTGGTTTGGGTTTTGGCGGGGGGGGGGGCTGGGGGTGGGGCCCATGGGTCCTAGATTTGATTGGTAATTTTGATGAAAGATGCCACAGAGCTCTTCAATAGAAAAATGGTGGCTTTGAAGCTGGGGCGTGCGGCGTGCGCATGCCTTTAAATCCTAAGCACTGTGGAGGCAAAGAGAGGCAGGTGGATCTTTGTATGCGTTCAAGGCCGGGGCCCTGGTCTATCAGAGTGAGCAGGAGCTCTGATATCAACAATGGATTATTCTACCAAGGAGATGTTGGCCAGGGGATCCAAGCCCCCACAAAAGGTAAAGGCTCCTTGCCTCCAAACTGGGATATCTGCAGGAAGAGAGGCGATAAGGCCCTGCTGTTGAAGACCTGATATAAACATGGGAAAGATGTATGGAGACCGCACCTGCAAGTATACAGATGGTCTCTGGAATGCCAGAGAGTGTTACCAAAGGCCACTAAAGCAAATATAGGTCTCCTTGAGTCAAGTAAGACTCCTCCGTCAGCACCAGCTACACCTCATCTGCCTGGCAAAGCTGTGCAGCAGTGGCAGCCATATGTCTGTATATCCCAAATCTAATTGACTATTAGCTCTCTCCTTGGAGGAATAACCCACGGCTGATGCCACAAGCTTACATCCTCTAATGGTTAGGAGACGTTATAAGCCACACGAAGACCCTGACCTACATCCACTTTCTATAGGCAACAGGAAACACTTTGGGGCATTAACTGGATTTCAGGGTCTAAGATGCTGAACTTTCCAAGGAAAGGCCTTTGACTGGCTGGTGAGTCCAGGATGTAGGAGTGGTCCTCATTTTGGGGACTAGACTTAGTGAATTCACTCCTGAAGATTATAATGATGCTTTTTACCTTGAGGCTTAAATTTCTCCTGCAAGATCATCTCTTGGCTTCTTTTATTTCCCTCTCCTTGGTTGGTCTAAGTTGAAAGTTATCAACCACCCCAGAGCTTTTAGACCTGCCAGTTCTCCATAGACTAAGAGTTTGATTCCTTAAAAGTAGAATCTGCAATCGGTCTGACACATGGAAAGGTAGCATTTCCCACCCCCTTATTTTTACTAGAAGGAAAAAGAGAGACAAAGAGAGCTAATGAATATTAATGGCCATATGTATTCACCTATGAAATGACATTGCACATGGATGCATTCCCTAGTTTCCAAGGCAAATGAAGACGTGAGAAATGACAGAGAATGGCAGAAAAGGGGAGAAGATGGAAGCTAGGAAATAGAAGTGCGCAAAGATTTGATGAGAAGAGAACAGCAGCTAGGAGAAAGAAGAAAAGCATAATGCAGGACGTGAGCGGGGTGGGAAGGAACGTAAGACGCCACGTGGAGAAGGTGACGGACGGCTTCGTTTTGCAGCAAGCAGAACAGGCTGCACTGCATGAGTGGGCGTGCAGATGTGCAATATATCAATACAGCATTATTGATACTGCGTCTCTATAGATAAACATGCCATTATCATTATATCAACAACTAGACTTAATCTCTAGGCTTTGAAATATATTATTAATTCAATGAATCCTTTCCTGCCGACTTCTCTACTGAGAGAAACTGAGGCAGAGAAAATAATCCTTTATGCAGGACTCAGGTGGGTGGTGTGAGCACTGGCAATGCTGTCTTTATGGAGGGGCCTGCCCACAGGGGAAGGCTACTCTAGCCTGGTGTTTTAAGAATAATACTTCATGGTCTATTAATTCCAGTTGTCATTGTTTCCTGTATTTGACTTGCTATTTTAACGTATTTCCTGTGGGTCCTGGTGGGGAAGTGCTTCAAAGAAACAAGACCCACAGTGCACAGCGTGGGCTAAGGACAATGCAATCCATCCTAGACACTCCGGGATGCTGACTTATGTTCTAACCATTGGGTGTTGCTGCCTTTCTCAAACCTTGAGTTCCCTGGGACCCAGTCCACAATCTTTCTTTGCCCTAGGCTTCCCCACTGTTCTGTTGCTTCTAGCTGTTGCAGACTTAGTTTGTATTCCATGTCCTACACACAGCAAGCAGATCTTCACTGCTGCCTTCGCAGATCAGTTTCAAAGCACTCCCCCCCCCCCCCCCCGCCCCAAACCACACACACAGCCCAAAACGTATTTCTGTGTCTTTGTTGCCGACCTCTGCCGGCCCAGCTCTCTTCTCTGCCTCCACCCCCACAATCTGGGGCTCTTTCATTCTTTATTTGCAGCCCCCAGTCCACCTCTTCCCGCCATGCCTTCTCGGCCTTGCCTCCTTTCAAGTCCAGGTTGGAATCTTTTCATCACGTTGCCTCAGCCTGAAAGGACGCCCATTTTTTTTTTTCTTTCCTCCTGGCTTAGATTTATAGCCCTTGTCAGGCCTGCCGCCTTGGCCTCTGACAGCCCCTGCCTTTCCTAACATCAGATTCATTGCTGCTCCTAAGGTCCTTTAAGATTTTAATGCTAAGTCTATAAATTTCCTTTCCTTTCCGCTCTAACCTTTCTTCAGGCCTTCCCATTGTCTGATAGAATGTCCCCCAGGCGTTGATTTGCAGCTCCAATGCAGCATTCTAGGGCAGTTGGAAGAGGGGGGTCAGGTTGGCAAAGATGGAGGGAGAACGGGGAGCCGCTGGAGGCAGACTGCCATCAGCTTCAACAATTCTTCAGGCTTTGATAGGGATTGACATGTTTCCTTCAAAGCTGTGATTTGCCAAGGACTTGTGCTAGCTTTTCATTAAAACAGTATGTGAATGAGTGTGTGCACATGTGTATGTGTGTGAGGTGTTGGTGAGCAGATCTTCAGCCTCCCTTAATAAATGCATGTGAGCTTTCATTTTTCCTCTCAGCCCTGTCAGCTGGGGATTCTCTTCCATTTCCAACACACATGGGTACTGCTTAAATCACTCTCATTTCTCTCCCAGGCAGACTTCTGCCGAAGAAACTTTTCACACCTTAAGATAATAAAGCCCCAGTTGAGAGTGGTGGAAATGGCAACCGCCTGGAAATTTCAGCGGAGGAGAGTGTGTCATCTTAGGGAAATAAAGAACTTAGCAGACACGAGATGAGTGCTTTGGAACGAGGGTGCTCGAACTCATTTTGCCTTTTGCTGGCTCTGGTAGCGATAACAACATTCGTGGCCTGGCTTTCCCTCTCTCTGACTTAGGGGAGGTATAATGAGAGGGAAGGTTGACCACAGGGTGGAGAGGGAAAGGAAAGGAGGACTTCGTGTCTGAACCACTTTAGTCCTTTGCTGGTTCAATCTTAAATTTATTCAGGGTGACTATGAATGTCCAGGGAACAAGGCATTAATGGGACACTGAAATGTGTAACATATGGAAGTCTTGCTTCCTCAGACCAGACTGAAGTGAGGTCAAGGCTTTTGTCATTTGTCTCCAAGAACACACTCCGTTTTCTTGTTTGGATTCCAGGAATTGGAGTCCTTGGGTCACGGATGCTGCACGTGCCTTTTCTTCCACTTAGTGCGTAGCCTTCCCTCCCTCTGAGCTGATTTTAATTATTCTCTTCCTACTTCTGGAGCTGTTAGTCCCTCCAGCATCCTACCGCATACTCTCAGGGCTCCTGTCCCTCTAACCTTGAAGGAGCGGTGCTCCTTGAAATGTACTGGGAATTAAACCCCAGGCCTCACAAATGTCAGTACTTTTCAAGCAACTAACCTTAGATGGTTCAACATTCAAGCAACTTAACAGAGCGTAGCAGAAGTTGACCAAGCAGGCACTTTGTTAGTCCTCTTTTCTTCTCAGATGCACAGCTAGATTTCATTTCCCAGTCACCTTTGCAGTTATGCAACCATGTGGGTGAGTTTTGGCTGATGGGATGTAGGCAGAAATGGTGCACAATGCTTCCATGAGTGGCCCATAAGATCCCTCTACAATCCTCCATGTCCTCTTTCTTCTCTTGACTTAGTCTTAAATTTTGCTGATAAAGCAGGGCATGATGATGCATGCCATTAATCTCAGGAGAGGGAGGCAGGCAGATAGCTGTGAGATCAGTACCAGCCTAGTCTACATAGCACGTTCTAGGCTATCTAGGGCTATAGGAAGACCCTGTCTCAAAAACTAAACAACAGCAACAACAAATCTGCTGGTAAGTGTGATGTGAAGATCAAGTTGTCTAAGGCACCTGAACATGTGCTATATACAAAAGACATCATAATTGCCTTGAAACCAATGCATCTCACTTAATGAGCATTAGGAAAGTCCAGAGAACTTTATAAACACTCATTTGTGTTTGCTCTAATACACTTAAAATTTACTTTGATGAGTTCTACAGCTGCTCGACTTCAGAGAATATAAGTGACTGTGTGATACTCTGCCCTAAGTAATACATCTACAATGCAAGGCTCAGGAAACAACTGAGGAAGAGGGGTGTGAAAGAATGTAAGAGCCGGAGAGACAAGACACCTGCTGCTGGTCAGTGCATTCTAGACCTGATAGGGAAGCCACACTGATGACCTCTCCACTGTGTGATAGTCTGACAAGATCTGCATAGGACAAAACCAGATGACAGGCCAAGGGGGAAGGGGGAATGTCACCTCAAAATGAAGAGCTACAGGCAATCAATGATGCTGAGGGAGGGGGAAGCAGTTTTCTTTAGGGACTCGCTCCCTAAGAGGCTATCTAAGCTCAAATGGGCAGCCCTAAACACAGGGACACAGGAGCACCAGTAAATGAACTCAGTGCATTATATATATATATATTATATATATATATATATATATATATCAATAATAATCAAAGAAGAGGACAAGAAATTGAGAGGGTGATGAGTGGATAAGAGAAAATGTGGTCCATCTACACAATGGAGTTCTATGCAGCAGTAAAGAAAGATGACATCATGAACTTTGCAGGTAAATGGATGAACTAGAAGATATTATGTTAGGTGAATACAAGTCCCAGAAAAAACAAATGACAAATGGTACCTCATCTGTGGATCTAATGCCATATACCTTAGTTGAAAGGCAACTGGCAATGTTAATATTATATTCTCCGTGATCTGAAAACAATGTGCTCTTACACTGTGAATCCCTTAACAGGTTCTAGAATTAAGCTCCCATTTATTTTCAGAGTAAGGAATGTTTGGTATATGGATGGAGGGTATGTATGCATATTTTAGAGTAATATAAGATCAAAGGAATGGGGAAAAACTAGTCTGTGGTGACAACATGTCTAACCACAGTATTTATTTTATGGGAGTGCTTCTTAGTATTTCTTTTCTTTTCTTTTTTTTTAGTTTTTTTCCTTTTTTTTTTTTTAGTTTTTTTTATAGACTTATTTTTTTTGGAGCTGCTCTGTAGACCAGGCTGGCCTTGAGTTCCTGAGTGCTGGGATTAAAGGCTGTGCCACCATGCCCGGCTAGTATTTCTTTTTTTTTTTTTTTTTTTAATTTAATTTATTTATTTATGTGTATGAATGTACTGTCTGCATGTAGGTTTGTGCACCCGTGTCGTACAATGCCACGGAGGTCAGAAGAGGGTGTCAGATTCCCCTGGAACTGGAGTTCTCCTGGAATTGGAGTTCTCAGCTTGTCTTAGCTGTCTTACTGGTAAGTGCAGCTACTCTGTGGCTGCCACTGCTTTTGCCATCCCTCAAAGATGTGAGACACAGCTTTTCAACCTCCCAATATGTACTGAAGACTCATGTCTCTCCAAGAATCCTCCAAACCTTCAGTGCCAGATGGGGACTGCTGAGACATCCAGCTTGTGGACTGAGCTACTACTGGGGTTTCGGCCTCTTTAGAGTATAGACTGCCATTGTTCGACTACCCAGGCTGTATCATGGAGACCAGTACAGGAAGATCAAGACAGGATAAGGTGCTTACTAGACCTCATTTGGTGACCATGGGAAGGGAAAACCCCAGTGTAGAACATAAGGACAGAACTGATGATAGTTTGGGCTTGTCAAGGAGGAGACTCAAACATGACAACTTTCAGTCTAAAAAAGAAAAAAAATCATAAGCTGAAGATGCTAAAACTTATGATATATGTGGCATGTGTATGTGCACATTTTGGAGTGATGCATATTGGGAGGAATAACAACAACAACAACAGAAAGACTGTGTCAAAGAACTGACTGAAATGGTGAACTTCTGCATCGATAATTTTGAGACTGAGAAAAAGATGAAAAGCATGTTTGGCAGAATGCATGAGCTCTGGTGGGGTGGGGAGGCGGGAGGAGGCATGGGTCTCAATTTTTTGATTTGTAATTTTGTATGAAATGCACAGAGCTTCAATAAAAAATTGGCTTTGAAAAAAAAAGAAATTGAGAGGGAGTCGGAGGACATAGGTGGAGCCAGTGGGGAATTGGGAGGGACGGAAATAGAGCAAAACAATAGTCAGATATGAAATGTTAAAAAAACGTTACTCTGAGGGGTTCGATTAGTGGCATACACCTTTAATTCCAGCACTCAGGAGGCAGAGGCAGGTAGATGCTGAGTTAGAGGCCAGCATGGTCTACATAGTGAGTTCCAGGCCAGCTAGGGGTACATAGTGAGACCTGACTCAATAAAGAAAAGAAAATAAACCTTCTTTAAAAAGAGTTACCTTGAATGAGACAGGTCATAAACCTTTAGAAGAAGGTGTTTGTTCTTAAAAAGCATGGGAAAGATTTAGAGGAATCCTTGCCTTGGAGCTCAGCTAAGAAAGAAGACACTACCTGTGTGGAGAATGAGCTGTGGACGACTGCACTGCAGTTCCTGATTGGTGACCTCTCCCTTTCTCCTCATCTTCTCCCTTCCAGCTTTGCAGTGCAGTGCCTTCCATCAGTAATCAGTACACTTCCTGAACTTTGTCCTTGACTCCAGCTGTGTGATCTGATCCTGCCAATGGGGTATTAGCAGACATGAGGCAAAGCAAGGCTGTACATGTATCTGCATACAGGTCTGCCATCCCGTGCTTCTGCCACCCCCACAAGAAGAGCCCGCACTGTGGAGTCTACTTGCTAAGGGTGGGCAGCCATGTGAGTCTCCCCTGGGTCACCTCAGCCAGCCACTGTACTCAGTCCCAATCACCTTATGCCCACTCAGTCCACAGATGAGATAAACAAATATGCTCTTTATTTTTTCTCTTAAAACCATTAAGTTAAAAAAAAATCTGAGGTAGACTTTACATAAGATTCAGCATTCTAACCAGTTTAAAGGGAAGAGTTCAGGGACATTTATTCACTATGGTGTACAACTATCAGCACTATCTACTTCCAGACTATTTCCACTACTTCCAGACTATTTCCACTACTTCCAGATGACTATTTCCACTACTTCCAGACTATTTCCACTACTTCCAGATGACAATTTCCACTACTTCCAGACTATTTCCACTACTTCCAGACTATCTCCACTACTTCCAGATGACTATTTCCACTACTTCCAGATGACTATTTCCACTACTTCCAGATGACTATTTCCACTACTTCCAGACTATTTCCACTACTTCCAGACTATTTCCACTACTTCCAGATGACTATTTCCACTACTTCCAGACGACTATTTCCACTACTTCCAGACGACTATTTCCACTACTTCCAGACGACTATTTCCACTACTTCCAGATGACTATTTCCACTACTTCCAGACTATTTCCACTCCTTCCAGACTTTTTCCACTACTTCCAGACTACTTCCACTACTTCCAGACTTCAGGACACCCCATACCCACAGAGCAGGTACTCTCTTCCCTCTCTTTCCTGACTAAGGAAACATCCATCAGCCTCTGTCTCAATAGATTTTCCCATTCTGGATCTTTCATCAAATCAAATCAAATCTGTGGCCTTCAAACTATTTTTAATTTTTGGTCTTCTTGAGACAGTATCTTCCTTTAGCCCCAGCTGTCCTGGAATTCACTACGTAGACCAGGCTGGCCTTGAACTCACAGAGATCTGCTTGGCTCTCTCTCTCCTGAGTGCTGGGATTAAAGGCACACACCACCACACTGGCTAAACATACTGCTCTTTACTTTATGTGCATAAGTGTTTGCTTGCATGTATGTGTACCTGGTGTGTGCGTAGTGCTTGTGGATGCCAGAAGAGGTTGATGGAGCTACCATTTGGATGTTGGAAGTAAAAGCAGCCTTTTCTACAAGAGCAGCAAGAGGTCGTAACTGCCAAGCCGACTCTCAACTCTTTTTAGTCATTTATCTATTTAGTCATTTATATTTTTTTGTTTGTGCATTTGTGTGTGTTACGCATGTGTGTACCAGGCAGATGTCGTTGTTGGGTTTCTTCCTCTATCCATCTCCTCCACCTTATTTGTGAGATTGGGTCTCTCACTAAACCTGGAGTTCATCAACTTGGCTATGGCCAGCACATTCCAGGCGTCCACTTGTTTCTTTCTTCCTATTGCTGGGGTCACAGGTGTGTGCTGGCTTTCACGTGAGTTCTAGGATCGGGACTCAAGTCCTCCTGTTTTTACGGCCAGCATTTTACCACCTAAGCATCTCTTCCACCCCAATCTATGGTCTTTTTATGTCGTTTAACACATGATTTTGAGGTTTAGCTATATTGCATCACATGGTTCTTAATTCCTTTTTATGCCTGAATAACATTTGGGGTTTTTCTATCTTTTGTTTGTTGTGAATAGAGCTATTATGAATATTTTTGTACAGGTTTTATTTGAGCATGCGTTTTCAGTTATTTGGGGGCATATACCTTGAAGTAGAATTTCCAGTCCTTATGGTAGTTTTCTATTTAATTGACAAGTTTCTGACAAACTGTTTTATACACTACTAGCCATATAGGAAGGTTCTAGTTTCTCTACATTGTCACTAGCATTTGTTGTTTTCTTCAGGTTAAAAAAATTATTATCCTCCTCCTAACAGGTATAAAGTGGTGTGTCACTGATGTTTCAATTGCATTTTCATAAAGTCCAAAAAAGTCTAATATCTTTTCCCTTTGCTTGCTAGCAATTTGTATATGTTTGGAGAAAAGTCTATTCAAGTCATTCCCCCTCCCTCCCCACTTATGGAAACAAACAAACAAGAAACTAGGTTATTTGCTTTATTATTGTTGAGTTGAAAGAGTATTTTATATGTTCTGAATACTAAACCTTTGTCAGATATACAATTTGAAAAATATCCTCTCATACTAAGTAGGTTGAGGTACTAGTTATCTTTCTTGTCATTAGGACCAAATATCTGACAAGAAGCAAACTAGGGAAGGAAGGATTTGTTTTGGCTTACGGTTTGAGTGGATACTGTCCATCATGGCAGCAGGTGGCTCTGTGATGGTAGAAGCTGTTTACCCAAATCCCCAACGATCAGGAAGCAGAGTTGGAACAGGAAGTGGAACCAGGCAATAGACCTCAAGGTCCACCCATAGCGTTCCACTTCCTCCAGCTAGACCCCACCTTACAGAGGTTCCACAACCTCCCCAAACAGCTCTACCATCTGAGGATTAAGTGTTCAGATACACAGCTTGTGGGAGATAGGTGTGGCACAGGACTGTCCTTCACTGGGAAACTATTGGACAGTGCCTTCTTCTCAAGCTTGGTTGTACCCCTTGCCTAGGATCACCACAAAATTGTTGACCGTTGACCCTTTCAAGAAAGACGAGTCAGGGGGAGTCGGCCGAGCCTCCAAACCAACCAATTGTTTCTAGTTGCACAAAGGGGAGGGACTAAGGGTACCTAACCTGAGGAAGCTGGGAAGAGGGTCTCTCTCTCACCATTTTGTATGGCTGTTGAGAAGTCACAATCTGTGCCTGTATGGAGACTGCCCAGTGTGGCCTTGGGTGGGGAATACCCACACTTCTACAACTAACCCCTCACCCACTGTTCTGTAAATAAGCCCAATAAACTCACTTGTCTTCCAAACTTCAGTTTGGCAAAATCAGACCTCACTTTGTCATAGGACCAAGGGAGGGGGGCTGGTCCTTGTTCACGCCTCCCAGAAGGAATTTTAGCCAAACAGGTAAATCAAAATGATTGAAGTTACCTGGTTTTGTTTGTTTGCTTGCTTTATTTGATAAATAATTAAAAGAAAAAGTTTGAGTCTTACTATGTAGCACTGGCTGGCCTCGAACTCACTATGTAGACCAGGCTGGCCTTGAACTCACAGAGATATGCCTGCCTTTGCCTTTTGAGTGCTGAGATTAAAGGTGTGTGCCACCACACCTGGCTCCAATTTTTAAAATTTTTATGAAGTCCAACCCATCTTTTAAATTTTGTTCTTTTACTTTGGGTATACCTAAGAATCTCTGCCAAATACAAAATTATTGAGAAAGAAACAATGCTGTATTAGTCAGCTATTAGTTGCTATGACAAAATATTGACATAACTTAAAGGGAGGAATTATCTGTAATGGCCCACAGTTCAGCGGCTTCAGCCCGGGGTCGGCTGGCTCCATTGTTTCTGGGCTGTGGTAAGGCAGGATGGCATGGCTGAAGGGCACGGCAGAGCCAAGTTGCTCACGTCATGGTGTCCAGGAAGCAGAGAGAATCAGGAGGGGGCAGGCAGGTCTCAGTGACCTCCTTTCTCTAACCAGGCCCTCACCTCTCAATAGTGTCATCATATTATTAATCCATCAAAGGATTCAACCATTGGTTAGGTCAGAGCCCTTGGAATACTGTCACTTTTCAATAATTGGCTCTACTCCTGGGGACTAACCCTTCATTCAACACATGAAGATTTCAAGGGCTACTTCACATCCAAACTGTAACATACGCCCAAGCTTTCCCTTAAAGTTTTATACTCTAAGTTCATATATGCAGATCTTTGGTCCACTTTGAGTCAACGTCTATATATGGTGAGGCAAAAAATTTTTTTTGTATGTATACATCTAGTTGTCCTAGCAAAAGCCACCGAGTTTTGAGATTATGCAGCTGTGCTGTGGCAGTTGTGAACTGAAGAGTGTCTTGCCTGTTCTCAGCCCTAGCTGAAAAAAGTCTAGCCGTGTTTCTTTATCATTTTGCTCTTCTGTGGCCTTTTCAGTAAGATGAAGATAATGTACTCAAACCTATGTCCACGTGTGGTGAGGACTGAGGGAATTGATATTTGTAGCTTTTGGACACCCCCCCCCCCACCCCGCCTTGACACTCGATAAGCATTTATGAAGAATCTTGCTGGACAGAATTGTCTGCGTTGTAGTGACTGGCTTGAGCCAAGGCTCGTCTTTGACTGGATCTTCTCCATCTCTAAACCTCTTCCATGGCTGTCCTGACTGCTTTACCAGGAGGTGTGGGAACAGTTCTTCTCCCAGATTTGAGTTTGGAGAGCTTGTGAGAGTGGAGATTGATGGTGTAGAGTGAGTTTTTTTTTTAAATTTTATTTATTTCTGTATGTGTATGAATGTACTGTCTGCATGCAGGTTTGTGCACCCGTGTTGTGCAATGCCGCGGAGGTCAGAAGAGGATCTTGGATTCCCCTGGAACTGGAGTTCTCCTGGAATTGGAGTTACAGACGGTTCTTAGCCGCCATGTGGGTGCTGGGGATCGAACCCGGGTCCTCTGTAAGAGCGGTTGGCACTCTTAACCGCTAGGCCATCTCTCCAGCCATGTTGCTGAACCTTCCCTTTCTCCTTTAACTTAGCCTGAGGGTGTAAGATGGGCAGTTCTCTGTAAACCTTTCACTCATCAGGGCCAGCCTGAGAAGGTGTCTGAGTCATTCCAGAGGACTGGCAGGTGGGAGATCCTTAGCATATGGATCAGATACACCCTGGGGCTGGGCCTGAGGAGAAAGGGCAGGAAGGGTTTCCTACGCAAAGGAATCCCATCTCTAGTCCCTTTTCCTTTCCTTTTTTTGTCTGTTTCAGAAACTACATGGAAGGAAAACAAGTGTTTCATCCCAACTTTTTCTATTTTTTTTTTTAATTGTCAGAGTTCTACTTTGCTTTTTTATGCATAGCTGATTTATGAGGGGAGACTTCGAGGTGACTTACTTATTCTCCCTATGTAAAGAATTAGCTATTTCTACTTTTAATGGATTTTTGTTGCAGTGTGTTTATGTATTTTTAGATGGATTGAAAAGTCCTCTGACCTCTAATATCATATCGCATAAAGCTATTTGCAAATGACATTAAATGTCTGAACTTAAACTGATAAAAGTGAAGAAATGAAGAGTTATATTAGTGACTGTGTGACCCAAGAAATTTTTCTTAATTTATACTCTTGTGCCCCAGAAAGAGCATATTCATGTGAGAACATGGCCATAACTCAACAGACTGCATTCAGCTGCCCAGCTCAAGGCTCAGTTCTCCAGGTTCAGTTACCAGAGCTACAGGCAGCAGCAGGTTTAGAGGGAAGAGGATGAAGCCTGGAGGGGGTAAGATGTTGGCCTTCCAGGGCATCAATGGCAGCTCATCTAACTATATATATTTTTCTATTAATCATCTATCTATATATTTATATATTAATAATCTATCATCTATCTACATATTTATCTATTAATCATCTATCTATCTATCTAATCTATCATCTATCAGCCTCTATCTATCTATCTATCTATCTATCTATCTATCTATCTATCTATCTCTATTGTCTCTCTTTGCTCTGTGTCATCTATCCTGAACAGATAATTTAAAAAAAAGTCTTTTTCATGGGGCTGGAGAGATGACCTAGCGGTTAAGAGCGCCGACTGCTCTTTCAGAGGACCTGGGTTTGATCCCCAGCACCCACATGGCGACTGAAAACCGTCTTTAACTCCAGTTCCAGGGGAATTCGATGCCCTCTTCTGACCTCTGCGGCATTGCACGACACGGATGCACAAACCTGAATGCAGACAGTACATTCATACACATACGAAAATAAATAAATAAATAAAAATTTAAAAAGTCTTTTTCGAACTGACCAAAACAGTAAACCTGTGCACCGAAAAAGTTATAAAAGACTGAGAAAAAGATGCAAGACAGGACTTGTGTATGACAGAATCCATGAGCTCTGACGGGGGGGGGGGCGCATGAGGGGTGGGCATGGATGGGGGAATGAGTCTAAATATGATTAAGAAATGTATGAAATGCACTCAATAAATATTAAAAAGTTAAAAAAAAGAATTAAAAAAAAGGCTTTTTCATCTTTTTGAGACAGGGTCTCCCTGTAGCCCCAGCTGTTCTGGAACTCACTATATAGACCAGGTTGACCTTGAACTCACAGATATCTGCCTGCCTCTGCCTCCTGAGCAATGGTATTTGCCACCATGCCCAACTAAATAATTAGAATTTTTATAGTAAAAGTATTCTTTTCAACTTTGTCATCTCCTCAGCCCCATCTTCCTAGCTCCTCACTTCCTCCATGACAATTGCACCCGTAAGTGTCCTCCACATCCGTTGGAAGTTTATTTAAGAAACTTTTTTAGGGGCTGGAGAGATGGTTCTTCAGTTAAGAGTACTTACTGCTCTTTCAGGTGACCTGGGTTTGATTTCCAGCACCCACATGGTGGTTAACAACCACCTGTAACTCCAGTTCCAGGGATCTGAAGCCCTCTTCTAATCTCCTCAGGCATTGCATGACAGAGGTGTAGTTACATACAGGCAGGCAAAACATTCATATGTATAAAAGAAAATAAATACATAAATAAATACTTTAAGAATATTTTATTTATTATTTTTATTTTATATGTATGAGTGTTTTGCCTGCATGTATGTAAGTGCAGCCTTAACATGCAATGACAGAAGAGGCCAAAGGAGGGCATCAGATTCCCTGGAACCGAAGTTTCAGATGGTTGTCAGCCACCATATGGGTGCTGGGAGCAAAACCAGGTCCTCTGCAAGAGCAGCCACTGATCTTAACTGCTGAGCCATCTCTCCAGCCCCCTCTTCCATATACATTAAATCATCTCTATCTCTAGATTACTTATATAAAAAAACAGTGTACTGTTCTCAATTATTTAGTGTACAGGATGGTAAGAGAAAAGTTGGCATATATACAGTACAGACTTCTAATGTTTTGTTCTTTGGCTGGTTGAGTTCATGGATATGGAGGCTTACCGCATACATCTTTAATCTCTCCTTTTATATAAAAGAGGACTCATTGGACATCGTCCTTTATTTTTTAACTTAGCAATACATTTTGGGGATCTCATACAAGTGCACAGAGATCTTCATTTAAAATTTGGTTGGTTTGGGGCTGGAGAGATGGCCTAGTGGTTAAGAGCGCCGACTGCTCTTGCAGAGGACCTGGGTTCGATTCCCAGCACCCACATGGCGGCTAAGAACCATCTTTAACTCCATTTCTAGGGGAATCCAACACCTTTTTCTGACCTCCGCAGCATTGCACTACACAGGTGCACAAACCTACATGCAGAGAGTACATTCATACACATAAAAAATAAATAAAATTTAAAAATTTTTTGGTTGATTTATTGTTGCATAGTGTTGGATTCTACATTGTACCAAGGTTTATTTAATCAGTTCCCTATTGTATACTTACTTCTTTTGGGCCTTTCAAACAAGACTGAAGAGAGGAATAACCTTATGCATATTGCATGCCATGTGAGTGTAGGAATTAGTGTGTAGGATAAACTCTCTAGTGTGACCTGGTGGATTGGAGAGTATATGTGTATAATTTGGTTATTTTCTTTTTTTTTTAACCAATGTTTTATTGAAGCTCTGAGCATTTCATACAAAAATTTGTTTATTTTCAAACTTCCCTTTGTAGGAATTGTAGCAGCTCCCATCAGCAATGCCTTCTCTCTCTCATTCTCTCTCTCTCTCTCTCTCTCTCTCTCTCTCTCTCTCTCCATGTAGAGGGGTGAGAGAGAGAGAAGTGGTTTAAATTTCTTTGAAAGTTATGATAAGGGTTAAGTAAGAGATGGAGAGAAAGGGCCAGGAAAGGCCCTTCTGGATTCCTGAATGAACAAGAAGCACTGGTGACCCTAGACACTGATAGGAACCCATAGCTAATATTATACAGTGCTTACTATGTGCCTGGCATGAATGACTTTATCCACTCATGGTGAGATCAGATATGGTTCATTTTCATTTGATTTTCTTCACATTTTAAGAAACAAATATTGAGTATTTCCCATGTGCCAGACACTCTACTAAATGTTGGTTGTTGCAATTTCTGTTGACATAAGTCCTGCCAAAAGTCCACAGAAAAGGAATTTTTGAGGCAAGTTCTTACATCAACCAAGATGCTACAGAAAACAGCAACAGATTTTTAACTATGTTTTGTTTCGGGAGCCATGTAATGCCTCCTGGAGGGTGCTTGTCTTGGCAGCTGCGCAAGGCGAAGTGTGTGGCCGACACACCTGATGATGCTGAAGCAGGAGAAAGTCCTAATAGCTACGTCACCACGTGTGCATGGATGGTGCGCTGCAGTGGGTCTTGGCCTAATAATTATAGAGCAGAGGGAGGGGAGAAGAACTGTGTGTGTGTGTGTGTGTGTGTGTGTGTTTATTGTAATACTAAGCTAAGAAATAAATCTACCTAAACTACACATCAGATATAGTCAATAGCTGGTGGTTATAATTAGGACATGCAATGTAGTACTGCAGAGGAATATTAAGAAGCCCCCGCCCCAAGCTGAAGGCATGTAATGAAAAATATTTCCTAGACCTTCAGGCAAATATACCAGTGCTGAGAAGAAAAAGATTCAGAAGTCAGAATTAATTAACACTGAGAGGGAGTTCCTTCTATTTCTGTTTATTTCTCCCTTTCTTTCCTCCGCCCCAGGCCATCTTTAAGATTGCTCTACAACCTTGTTGTCCTCATCTCCTGTCACTGGCTTCTAGAGACTTCTCTTCACCTCAGGTGACCTACTCTCTGGGTTCCCAATTATGCAGGTAGAACATGATAGTCCTTTGTCCCAATCCTTGCTTAGCCTGACATCCCATACTATGCGGCCAGACTACCAACTTCAGTCTAAGCTGTTTCTCAAAGGCTTGTGTGTTGGGGGTTGGTTTGCCAAGTGATGGGCTTTGGAGGTGTGATTGATCCTGAGGACACTGACCAAATCAATGGATTAATCCCTTGGTGGAGTCACAATATGCTGGCATTACTGGGTGTATTAATTACTTTTCTTATTGTTGTGACAAAGCACTAGACAAAAAACAAAACAAAACAACTTAAGGTACAGTTTATTTTGGCTTACAGTTTGGAGCTACACAGTCCATCATGGTGGAAAAGGTGTGGTGGCAGGGTTGTCAGGCAGCTGATCACGTGGCATCCCAAGTCAGGAAGCAGAGGAGATGAATGCCTGTGCTCAGCAACCTTGCTCTCAGTCCAGGGCCTCAACCCATGGAAGGACGTCACCCACATTTAGAATGGGTCTTTCTACTTCAATTAACCGAATCTAGATAACCTCTCACAGACATGTCTTGAGGCTTGTCTCCTAGGTGTTTCTAGGATCCTGTTGACAATCAGTATTAATCATCACATTAGGAGATGGGTTTTTTGTGAGGAAGTGGGTCATTGGAAGTGTGCCCTGAGAAGATACGATTTATTTACAGTCCCTCCTGTTATTTTTCTGCCTCTTGGCCACTTCGAAACGAGGAACTTTGCTCCATTCTTCACTCCTGCCATGAAGTTTTGCTTCCTCTCATCCCAGACACAATGGAACCAGCCATCCATAGACTAGCCCCTGAAGATACGCCTGAATAAATCCCTCCCCCTTTAAATGGTTTTCTTTAGGCATTTGATCACAGTGATTAAAAAATAACTGAATAACATAATACTCATTTTTTTTTCATAATGGATTTGAGCAATAGAGATTGGGCTTTCTCAAGAGTCAGACATTAAAAAATAATCTGGAGAAGTTTTAGGAACCAGGGAAGGTATTGGGAAAGAAGAGTAGGCTTTGCAGGATATCGATACTATCAGAAGTAGGAAAATAGAATATTTTATTAGAAGAAATAGTTTAAGATAATCAAAGATTGTTTCTAAATCAGGAGCGGAGAATTGAGCTCCGACTCTAGAAAAGGCTGAGAACTATTCAGGCAAATAGAAACCACAGTGGTTCTTCCAAATAGTGGGATATCTAACAGAAAGATTGGGATACAGGTGTCTGGATATGACTTGCCTGATCTCAGCATCATAAGCTTTCTTTAGCCAGGATATGTGATGTCTTGGGTGTCTTAGGGCCCACTTGGCCCCATTACCTGAGAATCAGACTAGCTAGAATGCTTGAGTGTGTGTGATCCTTACTGTAAGAGAATTTGAAGTTGGCCAATCAAAACACATTTCTTGGATTAACTCATTTCATCCTGTTATTTTATGGACTAGTTTCTTTTTTCTTTTTTGGTCTTTTTGAGACAGGGTCTCTCTGTAGCCCCAGCTGTCCACTCTGTAGACCACGCTGGCCTTGAACTCACAAAGATCCACCTGCCTCTGCCTCCCAAGTGCTAGGATTAAAGGCATGTGCCACCACGCCCGGCTGGACTAGTTTCTTATGAGTAGATCCTTCACTTTTAGACCATATTTTATACTCCTTAACTACAAGCCCCAGTTCCTTCTTTTCTGTTTCACAGGCTATGTTCTTTCTCAAGAAATTCCCTTGACACAATGACTCCAGTTATGCAAGGATCTTAGCTTCCTTTTCTGTTGCTATGATAAAATACTCTGATAAAAGCAATTTAAGGAAGAAAGAATTTATTCTGCCTCACAATTCAAGGGTGACTCTATCACGGAGGAAAGTCAAGGCTGCAGGAGTTTGAAGCTGTTGGTCACGTTGTGCCCATACACAGGAAGCAGAGAGCTGCAAATGCAAGCAGATCCTTGTCTCCATGTATGCAGCCCAGGACCTCAGCCAAGAAATGATGCCACCCACAGCAGATGGGCTCCTGAGTCAGTTAAGGAAATCAAGACAATCCCCAACAGACATGCACAGAGGTCTGTGAGTCTGTCAAGTTGTTCATTAACACTGTTATAGATTCTTTCATTCCTTCAGCCAATGTTCTGTTCTGGATCCTAGTCATGTAATTTGCCACTCTCTCATAGATGTCATGAAGGAAACTTACCACGTTTGTGATGGAGCTCACAATGGTGCTAAACAACTAGGCTTACTTCCAGTGTTCCAGTGTGTGCGCTTATTTGTTTGTTTGCTTATTTTGAGACAGGATCTCACTAGGTTTCCCTAGCTGACTTGAAATTTGCCACGACGTAGCCCAGATAGCCTGAAACTCATAAACAGTCCTCTTACCTCTGCCTCCCAGTGCTGGGATTATAGGCATGTGTTCCCAGGCCCACCTAGCTCTTCCAGTGTGGTCTCAAGACAGATTGGACCATCCTGTTAGCAGTTCAAGTCAGAAACTTGTGAGTCATCTTTAATGCATCACATTCTCCCATCCATTGCTAAGTCCTCTTGATTTTATCTCCTAAAAATCTCCACTCTTTGCTTCCTGACGTGAGCTACCATTATTTCATTCCTGAATTGCTGACTTTCCTCCTCTCCAATCCCTTTGCACCCTGTTTGCCTTCCTTTCCTTCCGGTAGACTCTACAGCACTTTTTTTAGTGCTTCTCAGCAACATATCACGCCCTCACTGATGCTTTCCCTTGTCATCACTTGTCATGGTGACAATTTCATATTTCTGTGTGTGATTTCTCCACTATGGCCCACCTTTCCCCAAAGACACTAAGTTCTTAGGTGTTACGACTACACCATTTTTTGCTCATTTTTCTTATATCTCTCAGCCATACAAAGCATTTGGGAAGTACTTTCCACAATACTTTTCTAAGAATTTTCTGTTATATATAATGCTAGGGTTTTTTTTTTTTTATCAGCACTAAATATTGAGTTAATTGGCATTTAATTTCAGATATGGAGTGATGGTCAATTTTTTTTTTTTTTTTTTTTTGGTGATGGTCAATTTTTAACCTATCTAAGAGCACCAAAGGTAGTTTGTGAACTTTATTTTTTCTTGAAATATGAATAAACACTTGTTAGGAATTTTAGCCACAAATAACAGAAAGCAATCTTAATTAATTAATTAAATTAATTAAAGGCATGCACTAGCACACCCAACATGCAATTTTATTTTGTAGAAAAGCTTCTTAAAATAAATTGGAGAGCTGGGTGTGGTGGCACATGCCTTTAATCCCAGCACTCAGGAGGCAGAGGTGGGCAGATCTCTGTGAGTTAGAGGCCAGCCTGGTCTACATAGTGAGTTCCAGGACAGCTGGGGCTACAGGGAGACCCTGTCTCAAAAAGACAAAAAAATAATAATAAGTTGGCGAGTTCATAAAATCACTGAGCGCTCCACCAGCATGAGCTTGACACCATCATTTGCTCTGCTGGAACTTCTGAATCAGTGATTAGATTTCCTGATTCCACTACTAAGAAGCTGCAAGGGAGCCTGAGAAATTGAACTCCCCTCCCAGTAGAGCAAGCAGAAGTAGAAGATGCCAGGCAGCTACCAGCATGACCAAGTCCTCTACAAGCAACCTCGAAGTTGTACTTGCTCTGGTTCTGCACCTGAGTATTAGCATAGACACAATAAATCGTTATGTGGTTCAGAGGCTCCACCCTGAGTCCTCTAAGTGCCTTTCCTGCCTTTGTGAACAATTTTATACTTCACCATTAGATGCTTTCGTTTAACTATCTAGAAAATTAATGGGATACTATCTACCAAATGCTGAGAATCAGCGGCAGCAGTAGTAACGTATTTTGAAGTCCTTAGATAAAAGGCAGCCTAAAATTCACTGTATCGTTATTTAAAATTGATGATTTCTAATGAAAATGCCAAGTTCAAAGGGCTTGATGGCTACTCGGGATGCAAAATGGGCAGTGTCTGGTATATGAGTGTAATAAACCCTTCTTGAAGATGTTTGACTGAGTCCTCTTCCTGTGCTTCTATGGGCATTATAAGGCAGAATATGCAGGCACGGTAATGGGAGTAATCAGTCACAACATGGGAGCTTATTATAGTGTCTGCTTTTCACAGTTGGAACCTTCTGAAGCTAATCACAGCCCTTTTGCAAAGTTCATTGGGTTGGCCTGTCTAATCCATCCTCATCCCAGGTAGGCTGGAGGCAGAGATGCCGAAGATGAGGCCCCCCAATAGCAACACTTACCCCCATATTAATCAGGTGTGAGAATCCTGAGAAAATCGTGTCTTTTCTCTGAGTTGTGAAATCTGCCATCTTTCCACCTATCTGCCACCTCTTCTTTTCTAGTTTTCTTTACAATGTAGTGGGCCTGGCTTTCCTCTTCCCTAGTGGGGCCAGTCAATCCTTTGTCACTGACTATTGCCAAGAAGGTCTAGTCCAGCCCCTTATTCTGACTTAATCTCTTGTAGTGTACTTCTTTCAAGCACTGCTTTCTTCTCCAGAAGTTCCTTTGCGGTGGCACCTCCTCCTGGATCTCCTCCATTCCACACATTCCACACCCATTAGCAATATTGATTGATTGATTGATTGATTGATTGATTTATCTTGGTCTTTTTGAAACAGGGTCTTCCTGTAGCCTCAGCTGGCCTGGAACTCACTATGTAGATCAGGCTGGCTTTGAACTCACAGAGATTTCTCCCTGCCTCTGCCTCCCTGGGATTAAAGGCATGTGCCACCATGGTTAAGATGCCTGTATTCTTTTTTTTTTTCTCCCCAATTTGAGACTCCTGTATTCTTTTTTGTTTTTGTTTTTTTGTTTTTTTGTTTTTTTTGAGGCAGGGTCTCCCTTTAGTCCCAGCTGGCCTGGAGCTCACTATGTAGACCAGGCTGGCCTTGAACTCACAAGGATCTGCCTGCCTCCTGAGTGCTGGGATTAAAGGCATGCATCACCATGCCCAGCAAAACTCCAGTATTCTTTTTTTTTAGTAAAATATTTTTATTGCTTCAATATATATATACACATACATAAATGTATACAAATGTACATACACATATCACCTGAGTTGGAGGATTTTCTTTCTTTTTTTTTTTTGTTAAAAAATGTCATGTTTTCCTTAAGGAAGTGTTTGAAGGCTCCTCCCTGGCAAGCCCAAACCACCATCACTCCTGCCCCTGTGCTCCACACTGGGGTCCTTCCCTCTCATGGTCACTCAAATGAGGTCCAGCAAGCACATGTCCTGTCCTGATACCCCTGCACTGGCCTCCATGACACAGCCAGAGACTCCTGTATTATTTTTTTTTAATTTTATTTATTTTTGAATGTGTATGAATGTACTGTCTGCATGTAGGTTTGTGCACCCGTGTCGTGCAATGCCTTGGAGGTCAGAAGAGGGTCTCGGATTCCCCTGGAACTGGAGTTCTCCTGGAATTGGAGTTACAGACGGTTCTTAGCCACCATGTGGGTGCTGCGGATCGAACCCGGGTCCTCTGCAAGAGCAGTCGGTGCTCTTAACCGCTAGGCTATCTCTCCAGCCCAGACTCCTGTATTATTATTATTATTATTATTATTTTTTTTTTTTTGGCCTTTTCGAGTCAGGGTCTCCCTGTAGCCCCAGCTGTCCTGGAACTCACTCTGTAGACCAGGCTGGCCTTGAACTCACAAAGATCTGCTTGCATCTGCCTCCCAAGTGCTAGGATTAAACGCATGCACCACCACACCTGGCTGAGACTCCTGTATTCTTATGTGGACTTCCAGAGCCAGCTATGGTGTCACACAACTTTCATCTCAGTACTCAGGAGGCAGAGGCAGGTGGATCTCTGTGAGTGATCTACATAGCAAATTCCAGGCCAGCTGGGCTATAGGGAGACTTTGTCTTAAAAGCACCACACCCTCTGGAAAAAAAATACAACAAAAAACTGTGGAGTTCCACAGATTTCCAGAGCCACAACTGTGCCACTCCTGGCCCTTGTCACCTCCTCTTCCCCTTTCTCATCAGCTTCCACAGAGATTCTGCTTTCCTTGGAGCTCTCATAGTTCTGTAAGCACAGTGATGTGGAAATGGAACTTTGTGTGTGGCTTGAAGTGAGAAATTGTAAGACCTGTCCCAGGAGATCTCCAGTTATCTGATATCTCTGTGGGCTTCCAGAGTTATCTGTACCTGGAAGATTCAGGATATTACAATGATTCTTGCTTCACCCTATCTCTGCAAAGTTCCAGGCCCCTTCCCTTGAGGCATTGAGCAGAATGTCACACCTCTAGTTACCTGTTGCACAAACCAGAGTTCTGCAGCCCCTGATTAGAACCAAGATGGCTCACGCCTCCCTTCTGCCTGCTCCCCACTTCCTTGCCCAAAGCACTGTAGTCTTGAATATATAGACCTCACTGACAGAAAATAAATGGAGTTCCTATCCTCCCCAGCTCTCCTGTGTGTGTGTGAGTCTGCTTATTTTTCCTACAGGTGTTCTCCAGCGGTATTCCCTCCCCCTTCTTGCGGGAGTAGAGTCCAGAGACTGTCGGCCTGCAGGCAGGAGGCAAATCCTGGAGCTGAGCCAAGAAGGGAAGGACAGGGTGTGGAAGGCGGTCACGTGTGACTCAAAGACACTGACCCGACACAGTGACTCATGACTGGGTCTCTCATCTGGTGTTTTATGTGGAGTCTAGTGGGTTTTCTCTGCTTGCCAATAAAATAGGGACGGCGGAGAGGGGGGTCAAAGAATTAGGAGGAAGCATCATGCTACCCTGACTGAGAAGCACTTAGCCTAGGAATAATTTATAAAGTTTCTATTAACTCCAGGATACCCAAGTTTTATTTAGTGGCAACTTTATTCAGAAGGGGGAAGACCTGGAAGTTTTTTTTTTTTTTCCAGAGCAAAATCTGGCCTCTGATCAGCCAGTGATTGACTATGACAAGAGAGAGAGGCACAAAAGCCTCCCCGGACTGCATACAAATTACAGTGGGGCAGCCGTAGACCGAGAGGATGTTGGAGGGAGATTGAGTATTTATTAAAATATCTTTTGTCAGCCAGATTTATTTTCGTCTTTGTTCCTAAGATGTGATAGTTTTGCATCAGCGCATCTAAATGAAATAATTTGCTAAAGGTCAAATGCAATTCCCTCCAGCCAGTTTTCATTTACCTTCTAATTAATAACTAAATGTTCATACATACATTAGCCCAGGGCTCATGCATAAAATAATAACTACCATTTATTGAACACCTATTATGTTCCAGGCCTTTTGCATACATTAACTCAAATCCTCACAACCCCAGAAGGTAGGGATGACCCTTTAATGGAGTAGGAAAATGATGCCTAGATAGGCTCTGTAGTTTGCCTTTGGTCATACAAATTACAGTTTCAAGCCAAATGGTGCAAACTTTCTCATGCCATGCTGTAAGGCAGCTGTTTCCTGCAAGGGTTTGATGCCTTGTGCCATCTGCTGTTGCTGATGAGCAAAGAAATAAGAGATGGGTGTGGAAGTTAAGGCTCTGACTTTCCAGGTCAGCATCTCTCCATGAGCAGAAGTCTAGTCTTCCAAAGCTTGTCCTCCTTCATTATCATCATGTGTATGTCTGGGAAGGGGCAAGATGCAGTCTAGAGTGGGATTCCTCTTCATTTAGTTCAGTTTTCTCCTGTATCTTCACAAATGAGGGAGGGTTGCTGGCAAATTTCAGCATGCCTTGAATTGTACTGCATATTTGGAGGTGCCTTACCTAGAAAAAGGCGAATAGGGCAGAAGGACACTTGTAGCCACGTGGTGATGAATTCCTAATTCAGGTGTTAGCATGCCAGCTTCAGGTTTAGATACTTTATTTTATGTGTATGGGTGTATTGCCTATGCGTAAGTGCACCCATGTCGAGGAATACCTGCAGAGGTCAGAAGAGGGCATCAGATGACCTGGAACTGGAGGTACTGATGGTTGTTAGCCACCATGTGCGTGCAGGGAACCAGACCCAGGTCCTCTGCAAGAGCAGCCAGTGCTCTTAATGGATGAGTCATCTCTCCAGCCCCTGGCTTCAAGTTTATAATTAGGCATTACTTCCAGAGAGATTGAGAAGGACTACAAAGGAGGTAAAACTTGTCTGAAGCCAGGTGTGGTGGCAAACAGCTGCATTACTTCCAGAGAGATTGAGAAGGACTACAAAGGAGGTAAAACTTGTCTGAAGCCAGGTGTGGTGGCAAACAGCTGCCCTTGGAAGGCAGAGGGAGGAGGATCAGGCATTGAAGGCCAGTCCAGGCTATATGAAATCATTTCTTTCTTTCTTTTTTTTTTTTTTTGGTCTTTTTGAGACAGTGTCTCCCTTTAGTCCCAGCTGGCCTGGAGCTCTCTATGTAAACCAGGCTGGCCTTGAACTCACAGAGATCCACCTGCCTCTGCCTCCTGAGTGCTGGGATTAAAGGGATTCGATAGAATCATTTCTTAAAAAGATATTTTTAAAAAGTCAGGTAAAATACTCTTCTGTAGTTCTTCGAACTCCCTCCGGCCTCTGCTCCCATGCATCCTGGACCATGGAGCTGCAGTATCGAACCTACTGCTCACTTTTCCTCACATTCTTTTGGTATTGAATTTGAAAAGTCACCTAAGCTTTCTCTCTCTCTTGCTTTTCTGGTATATGTGTGTTGGGAGTGTATGTGTGTGGCATGTATACATGTGTTTGTGTGGGTACATGTGCTCAGAGGCCAGAGAAGGATATCTTGTGGCCTGCCCTATTCCTCTCTACCATGTTCTCTTGAGATAGGGCTGTTTGCTGAACCTGGAGTTAGGCCGGCCATCAGCAAGACAGAAATCCTGTCTCTGCATTCTCGTAACATTCTCGTAACAGACACATGGCACCATGGCCTTTTACATAAGTTCCGAGGACTTGAATTTAGGTCGTCATGTTTACACTTAATCTCCCAGCTCCCTTCTCTTGCTTATTTGAGACAGTCTTGAGTATCTCAAGCTAGCCTCAAATTCTTGATATAGCTGAGGCTATCCTTCAACTCTGATCTTCCTGCCTCCAACTCCCAAGTGCTGGAATTACAGGCATGTGTCACTATACCCAGCCACAAGTCTCTTAATATCTTAAATTGGAATGAGCCAGGTAAGTTTTGAAAAATTATTCAGTGGTTATTTGACAGCACAGTTTAATGACAAACAACCACACTGACTTCTCAGAGTCTTCCTTCCATGTATCTGTGATTTTGGTAAATTCTGTTATGTTGGGCTTCCTTGCTCCATTTGCAGGACATTACCTGAGACATCAATAATCAGAATAGCTTCTCAGAAGAGAGACAAGACTCACCTGCATCAAGCTGACTAAGACCTATGATGTTCAGCTTATTCAAATACAGATGCCTCTCAGCTCTCTACTCACCAAATTAGACTAGGTTCAGGAACTTCTACTTCTGAAAAGATTCTTCAGTAAATTCTGAACCAGATAAAGTTTTGAGAATCACAACTGGCACGACAAGCTATGAGGATGTGTGCAATAGTGGTCTGAAGGTTTTAAGGGAAACCAACTACGTTATGGTTGGATTTAAGGTGGAAACATACCCGTCACTGCCAGTATGGCAAGATCCCATGGTTGGGGAGCTCATAGTCTCTAAGGATGAACCTATTATGATTATTCTGCTAAATGGACATAGTATCATATCAAACTATAAATTCATCTCTCTCTCCCTGCAGACTTCATCAGAGCAATGGATGGTGGTTAATACAGAAACTCAATGGGAAACACCCCCAGGTTCAGGAACCATCACGAAGGAGGAGGAAGAAAGACGGTAAGAACAAGAGGTTGGGAGGATTGGAGTAAAACTGTCTTCTGGACACAACCAGGGCACTGAACTCAGGAACGTGTTTGGTCATCTATGCAAGACTTGCACAAGGTCAAGGCAGCCAGCTTTCTAGCATGGAGAGGGAAGGGGTTCACGAGGTCTCCCCCTAGCTGAGGAGTTGATGGCTACTAGAAGAGGAGGAGTCCATTTCTTTAAAGTTGTGGCCTCTGGTAGGTTGACTGTGTGCTAGTGGATGGCCCTATACCTGTGACTATATGGCAATACAATTTGGACTTGGTGGGTTATAAAAAAAGAAAAGAAAGCCAGACATAGTGGTGCACGCCTTTAATCCTAGCACTCAGGAGGCAGAGGCAGGCGGATCTTTGTGAGTTCAAGGCCAATCTGGTCTACAGAGTGAGCTCCAGGACAGCTGGGGCTACAGGGAGACCCTGTCTCAAAAAGACCAAAAAAAAAAAAACAACAAAAAAGAAAAGAAAAGAAAAGAAAAAGATATGAGTTTGGGAGGGAACAGGGGGTAAGAGGTAGATCTGGGAGTAGTTGGGGAAGAGTGGGCGTGATGATGAAAATTCATTGTATGCATTATGATATTCTCTTTTTTTTATTTTTTTATTTTTGTATGTGTATGAATGTATTGTCTGCATGCAGGTCTGTGCACCCGTGTCGTGCAATGCCGCGGAGTTCAGAAGAGGGTCTCGGATTCCCCTGGAACTGGAGTTCTCCTGGAATTGGAGTTACAGACGGTTCTTAGCCGCCATGTGGGTGCTGGGGATCGAACCCGGGTCCTCTGCAAGAGCGTCGGTGCTCTTAACCGCTAGGCTATCTCTCCAGCCCCCATTATGATATTCTCAAAGAATAATAATATATATTTTCAAGCTTGAAAATGTTCTTTTTATTGATTTTTGTGATTTACGTACAATACAATTTGATGGTATTTAGATCCCCTCCCATACCTGCACCTTCTTTATTACCTCCCTCCCAAGTTAATGTACTCTATTGTATATATAATAAGGCCTATCAAGCCTAATTTGTGTCCCCAAATATCCTTCAGTGTGGATCTATCTGCTGGAGCCTGGTTAACCAACCAAGATCCCATCCTTGAAAGAGTCATCTTCTCCTCCCAGAAGCCATCAGTTGCCAAAATTTACTTGGATTGGGTTTGGGTTTCTTACCCACTTCCCTATATCTCTTCTGGACTTCTGTCTGGTTTGAGCTTGCATGGGACTTGCGCATGCTGTCAGTGTTGCTGTGAGTTCATATGAGTAACTGATTAGCTATGTGGAAAACTTTTTTTCTGGTCGTCCACAACCTCTGGATCTTACAATCATTCTACCCACAGTTCTGCAGTGCAAGCTGGTGTAGCCACTATGGAAATCAGTGTGGAAATTTTTCCAAACGCATGAAATTGATCTATCATATTACCTGGCCATACCATGCTTGGGCATATACCCAAAGGACTCTATACCATACTACAGAAATACCTGTTCATCCATGTTCAGTGCTTCCCTTTTCATAATAGCCAGAAGAAGCAACCTAGATGCCTGTCAACTGATGAATGGACAATGAAGGTGTGGAACATACACAATACAATGGAATATTCACCAACTCTTAAAAAAATGAAATTATGCCTGGGAGTGGTGGCTCATACCTTTAATCCCAGCACTCAGGAGGCAAAGGCAGGTGGATCTCTGTGAGTTCAAGGCCAGACTGGTCTACACAGTGAGTTCCAGCCCAGCTGGGGCTACAGGAATACCCTGTCTAAAAAGACAAGAAAAAGAAATTATGAAATGTGCAGGTAAATGGATAGAAATGGAAATAATCATCCTGTGTGAGGTAACCCAGACCCAGAAAGACAAATGTCCCATGTTCTCTCTCATAGCTGGTGCTAGCTTTGAAATCTTAGGTATGCATGTTTAATCTGACAGTCCAGAGAGGTTAAGAAACTAAATGGTGGTGTAGGGGAAGGCTTCCATGTAGAGGTGGTAGAATCCAGTGATATGAACAGGGAAAGGGTTAAATGGGGGTGAGGGATGGGAGGGCAGGGCAGAGGAAGGAGTGCAAGGAAGGATAAATAATACCACCAGCCATTGTTCCTGTTCTTGGTTACCCACTGGAACTTGATAGTAAGGCACCATTGCTGTAAGATGCTCCATACATGAGCTGCAGAACAAGCAAGAAGCTAAGCTGGTGCTGACTTCAGAGCCTCATTTCTCACTGGTGAGTGTCCATAGTGCTGGAAGGTGCTGTACAAACTACTGGAAAGAAGAAAATCATCAGCCTTCCAGTTACGAATCCTGTGAACTACAACAGCAACTGGCCTGGCAAGATACGCCCACTTGTAGTGGAACAAATATTATAGGAGCAAGCAACCACTGTTTAATTGGATTGAAAATCTGCTTTATAGGATGGAGCCCATACTTGACATTGATACTAGGCCTAGGAACTTGAGGCTAGACAGGTCATAGGACACAGGGGGAGCCCAATACTAGTTTTCTACTAAATAGTTATCATATTAAACTGACTCCTAATGAATTTATTTTTATACCCACCAGAGAAGTTTCCTTATGCAGTAGATGGTGATTAACACAGAAACAACAATGTGCAGAGACAGGAGGCTGTAGAATGTTTATCCCTGAATTGGATACCCAGATCAAACTTTTGCCTCCAAGGCTCGAGGACCATTGCAGAATGTCTATATTTTTACAAAGGTATACAAGTAAAAAGACAGGTATATCCTTTTCATTTTGTGTATGTGTGTGTATGTGTGAGTGGATATATGTTGCAGTACATGTGCATGTGTGTACATATGCATGTGGATGCCAGATGACGACCTGGTGTCATTCATCAGGAACTGTCCACCCTGTTTTTTGAGACAGGTTCTTTCACTGGGATGTGGGGGTCAGCAATTAAGCTAGGCTGGCTGGCCAGGGAGACTCATATCTGGCTGCCCTGCCTCTGAATATCTGGGATTACTAACATGGATCATCACACTCTGTGTTTTTATGTGGGTGCTGGAGGATCTGAGCTCAGGTCCTCATGTTCAAGCAAAACATTATCAATGAGCTATCTTCCCATTCCTAAATATGACTCTTAAAACAATAAAAAACTATAGAAATTGATACTCAAGTTATAACAACATATAATGAAATCTGTGTTCAAGTTAACTCCTTTACCCACTTGTCTTCAATTATTATTGATCTCTTTTTAATTGCAACTCTCAATTTTTCTTTAAGGACAAGTTTTGAATTTCTATGACTGCGAAAACTTTGGGAGTCCCAAAGTTTTCAGTCACAGAAATTTCTCCTGTTATCTCCTCATGAGTTACCGGCAGCTGTTCTCACGCTGGGGCTGTTCCTGGAATCCTTTCATACTCTGACCACCCTGGGATGTGTCATCCCCTGGCCAAGATCAGCTCACCTCTTTCCTAAGAAAGCTTAGATTTATCCATCTCATAAAACTTCCCAACTGTTTTCCTGCTTCCTGTGTGTCATAATTCTGCAAGTTACAGGGAGAGGGCAATCTCATGTCAATTTGCATAAAATTAAATTTTTTGTAATTGGCAACCAAGCCACATCTTCTCTTCTACAACTGGTTCCTCCAGATGTGGCGGAGGAATTAATTTTGATTAGGTGGATGATTATTCTTCAACTAAATTAGTAATTGCATCAATCCCAGCTGTTTTTATTTCTTTCCGCACTATTTTGGCTATTGAATTTGTACAAATAAGTCAAACTTCTTTTCTTTCTCTTAATATTTTAATTGGAACAAGCCAAATAAGCTTTCAAGCATTTATGGAGTAACTGGCTGAGAACAGCATACTAGTACAGCTAGACTTCTCAAAGGTAGTCAGTGTATTAATCTGACCTGCAAGGGACTCCTATTTTATTGAGTTCAAGTCATTTTGTTTTCATGTCCCATTTTTTGATGAGGAAGTTCCATATTAGTTTGGTTTGATCTGTAGCTCCTGTGTACTGAGAATAGAATTTCTGGCAACTATCATCGTATTAGAATAAAAATCATTTGAATATTTTATTGCTAAGCTAGAGGATTGTCATAAGGAGGTATCACTTGAATAACATGGCTATTGAGGAGTATGATTTGTATCAATTGACTGGTGATTCATTCATTTGTCATTTCAATAAACATTCATTAAAGACCCATCTTGTGTCTTGAAGTGTTTCAGGCCCTGGGATAGAAAGAGATTCAGTGTCTGAAACTGATTTTCCCAATTAGTGGGAGGTAAGTACAAGACAATGTAGATGGAATCCAAATGTGTACAACTCTCTTGGGTGGATGTTATTTCAGGTAATTCAGAAAGGAAAATATTCTCAAGGGACTGTTGGGATTTGGTTCCATATTCCTAATATGTCTATGGCCAATTTGAGCCCAGTCATTTCTCCATGCAGCAGTGCTAACACCTGCCTCTGAACTTGGCCTTTGGATCTCTTTTTTGTATGTATATGCATGTGTGTGTGTGTGTGTGTGTGTGTGTGTGTGTGTGTGTTGCGCATGTGTGCTCACATGTATGTGGATGCATATGCACATGTGTTCGTGTGCATGTGCCTGTGGAGGCCCGAGGTTGACACTGGTGTCTTCCTGGCCCACTTTCCACCTTGCATTTTAAAGCAGGTTCTCTCGCTCCACCTTGAGCTTGCTGTTTAATGCTCGCCTGGCTAGCCAGCTTGCTCAGGGAATCTTTGTCTCTCTTTGTCTCTCTCCCTGGATGGGGTTACAGGAGGATCACCCTGCCTACTAGCTTTTTGCATGGGTTCTGAGGATCTGAAGTCTGGCTTTCATGCTTGCTCAGGAAGCACGTTGCCCACCAAGCAATCTCTCCATTCCCTGGATTCCTTTTCTGACTTGTCTGTACTCTTGGAAGTAAGCACTCCTCACGCTCCTTAGCTGGCTCAACCTCTTACATGGAAAGTCTTCAGAGAGTTGTTTCTAAGAGCTGAGAAGTTCTCATACTTTAAAAAATGTTTTCCAAGAAAAGAGGAGTGGGGGCCACCCAGCACATTCAAGAGAGGCTCAAACAATGGTGAACGTAGCATTCATCGGATTTGACAGCACGAAAGAAATTGTGGCTATACTCAATCAAATGAAAATAGTTGGCCCTTACTGCCAAATCAGCCCTATTATGTTCTGAAAAGTAGAAGGTTCTGTGGAATAGAGGAGCTGGGAAGACATATTGCATAGTTAGATATTATACGGACCATTTGCATTAAAATCAGGGCTTCGTCATGAACAGTTGAGAGCGTAGGCTTGGCACCCGTGTCTGTGTTCTAACCTGCCTTCTGCCTTTGCTCATGGGGTGATGCTGGGCAAGCCTCCTTTCCTCTTTAGACTTGTTTCTTTATCTACTGAATGAGAAAAATGGTAAGGTCTGCCTTGCAAGGAGCTGTGAGGCTGAAACGAGTAATTTATTTGGCGTGTTGTGGGTGTTCAGAACAAAATACCAAGCTCGTTGATTGCTGTAGCTGGAGAGTGTGGCACGTACTGCTCCTCTGTGCTGGAGACAGAGTCTTGGTTGTTTAATCTTAAAGCACTGTATTATTTGTGATACATCCATCCAGTTCTTGCATTTACTGAGATCTGAGGTAATTAGAGTAGTACTTGTTAATCTCTTGGGCAGCAGTGCATGCAGGCAGGCAGGGGCCTGTGGGCCCATGGCCTAGCAAAATTCATGACATGAGGGGAACCTAGTAGGATTCTAAAGAGTAGATATTTTCTATTTGATTTGGCTATGTAGCCCAGGCTGACCTGGACCTAATGATGTAGCCCAAGCTGGCCTTGAACTTGCCTGGTTTCTTAATAAAACTTTTATTTTTTAGACATTGTTTTGCTGTGTAATCTTGGCTAGTCTGCAACTTGCTATGTAGACCAGGCTGGCCTCAAACTCACAGAGACCTACCTGCCCCTGCCTCCTGAGTGCTGAGATTAAAGATGTGCTCTACCATGCCCAGCTTAAATTTTTTGATAATTTTTGAACTTGGACTTGGCAAATCACATGGTCTATTCTTCATTTGGTGTTTTAGCTTAAGAATGTATCTCAAAGATCTTTCCATGCCATGTTAATGCATAAAGGGACTTTCTCATAATTTTTACAGCTATTCAGCAATTTGTTCTTGAGAAAGCAAAAAAGCTCTATTAATGGCCATGTCAGAAGTTCATTAGAGGTTCCTGTCCCAACTTTCCAACTCTCTAATGCTTCCAAACTTGGGAGATGGAAACAGAGAAGAACACTCATCACTGCTCAGCTTTCGATGCCCTTTGAAGCTGTCTTGGCTCTACCAGCTACCTGACTGGTCAGGACCCCACAGCCAGAGCTCTTTCCACTGCGCGTGCCACATTGTTGCACCTCTGCCCTGGTTACTGAGATGCTGGCATGGTGTGTCATCTGGGCTCTGTCAGTCACAGCTGACCACTTCTTGTCTGCCTCAATCTGGAAGAAAATGCCTTGGGCTGCAGGACATGATGGACACTGGGGACCCATTTGGAAAAACTCCTTCTCCATTCCTTGTTCATTCCTACAAATCATCACTTCTGGATAAATCTACGGTCACGGCTGAACAGTTTGGCTGCTTTTGAGAAGACAGTGGAGCCCCCCCCCCCCGAGGAATCTCTGGACTGTTGAAAGGTACAAGAGTAACAGTCTGAGAGCTGTGGCTCGTTTAGAAGCGGCCAGCAGCTCTGGCTCTATTACTGACATGCATCCCCAAGTCTCTTGATGTGATACAGGATGTTCGCTCACTCCGGAAGTGGTCCCGTGTGCTGGGAGCTGTGATGTACCGTGGTGCTCTGAGTGGCATTGTTCTGGGAAGGGTGGGACAGAGTCTGAATTCTCTGAGGGGTGAGTGCTGCAGGCCTCACTAAGGGCACTTTCCACAGCTGTCCCTTTCCTCTGCTGCAGCTTGGGTCTATGCACACGTGCAGAATCTTTGCTCACGTCTCAGTCTTACCATTGTAAGTATGTTGAAGGCAGCTCTTCTCCTGAGTCCAGTGAATTGTAGGGAGCTGGAGTGGGCATGAACCGTCAGACCCGGCCGTCCACAGCTGGCCTGAGAAGGCAGGGTACTTGTGCCACACACACACATGAACAGTGGAGCCAATGAACGGAAGATCAATGACTTTGTTTATATTCGCTCCTCTGTTCTTCAGAACAGGCAAGAGAAACCACAAACCACCCAGTGGCTTAGGTTTCCTTGATTCAATCAAGCCCTGCCCTTGGCACCTGAAAGGAAGATTAACTAGATGCTAAAAATGCACTTTTGGAGTCCAATTCCACAGCCAGAGAAAGCTTCCAGGTACCCGGGGTCCCCAGTGGGAGAAAACAGGCTACAATTCCAATTAAACACCATATTGAGTACTTTGGTCTCAGTACACTCTATTTGTTTAGTTTATACGAATATTTGATAAGAGAAGTGCTAGCGTGGCTATAAACTAATTAAAATAAGAAAGATCTTAAGAGAGAAAAGGGTGGGGAGGGGGCAGCTAGGAATCTGTACATCGTTTCTCCTAGCAGCAATTAATTAACCACTAATCCCTTCATTACTTGCAACTTAAGAATCTCTGTAATCTGGACCCCCCCCCCGAAAAACCAAATAAACAAACTCAATGTTTTATCTTTTTTAATGTCCAACTAATACACATTGAAAGACAATCTCTAAAATGGGTTTGGCCAATGCCAACAACCTCAAAATACAGCTGAGCTTTGCTGAAGGAGTTCTTGGGGCTTTGAGGATTGGAGAAATCTCTCATGAAAATGCAGATGACCAGAGTCCTTTTCTCCCACACTTCGCCAGTGTTCCACCTCAGTCAGGTATGGCACGGTGGGTGAAGACAAGGCCAGAGCATCCACAGCTATCTCTGTAGAGTGGACGGAAGCCTAGAGGGAAGGTTCCCACCACAGGCATCCTAAGCTGCTGGGCAGAATACATACATACATACATACATACATACATACATACATACATACGTGTGTGTGTGTATGTGTGTGTGTGTGTGTGTATGTGTGTGTGTGTGTGTGTGTGTGTATTAGGCTATGTTGAGATATAACTTGAAAACTGGCTTCAATGTAACCCATGTAATTAGTGCTGGACAATGCTGAGCTTCCCTTTGGTTGAGAATGGATGGACAGAATTCTAACAGTCTGCCTCTCCTCTTAGGGTGGAGGCCAAGTGTGTTGTCTGTCCACACACCTGTGTGTCCTTGTTTTTACTCCTACTTGTTTGCTCTTCCTGGTGTTAGCAGATGAGCATCTTTACCTAAAATGATTTATGGCTGTGTTGTGTCAGGCCTGGCCCGACACTGATGGAGTCCCTTATCTTCCTCCCATGTCTTCCCTGATTACAGCCACCCTCTTAAGTATCAATCAGAGCATCAGCTATGCATTCCTGGGTGAGCCAGGGGCTGTCATGCACGCAGTCTGACTGTCATCTTCATCTGAGCTGCCACCTGTCCTGCACAGCTTAATGGGATCTTTTCAAGGCACACGGGGAAGAGGTGGTGCACGCAGGAGATAGGTTCATACAGTGCCCCCAAACATGACTACAGTGGCTGTGTGTGTGTGTGTGTGTGTGTGTGTGTGTGTGTGTGTGTGTTGGGGGGAGATTCTGTGTGCTTTGGACAAATTTGGGGAATGCAGTTTTAAAAAGCAGCATGTTCTGGAGTTAGGTGCTCACTGTCTCAGTTCCTGTCAGGAAGTTGACAGGCAGGTGGCAATCCCCCTGCCCCTGAGCTCTATCCCCATAAACATCAATGTGTTGTCCTCTTAGCAGGTGCTGTGGTCACAGAGAAATCTTTGAAGGCCAGTGAAGGACACATGGCTGAGGAAAGACATCAAGATGCCAGATGAACACAGGAATGGGGGGCTGTGAAGGCTCCTTGGGAGATGGAAACACACAGCCCAGGAGAACGGAACAGAACTTCTGACTAAGCCTGGCTTTTGAATTGGCCCCAAATGCAGTGACAATTTCTTTTTTGGCTGCTTTGAAAAAGGAAGAGAGGAGAAAATGTAGACTGTGACATTAAAGATGGATGGGGCTTAGACAAATTGAACAGCTTTGAAGGCTTTCCCAGCGCTGAGCAGGCGGAGGGCAGGTCTCTGAGGTGCGCTTCTGGGAGATACAGGCTCTCTTCTTCCTAAGCCCGTGAAAGCTGCATAATGAAATGGCAGCTTTCAGCCCTGCCCGCTACCAGGGAGGTTTAATATTTAACATCGTGTTGGCTGGTGAATGTTTGGGGTTTGGCTCATCTGCTTTGGGTTGACATTTGCAACAGCAGCTCTTGGAGGTGAGAGGTTAAACACAGGGGTGGAGCCATGTTCTGGGCTTTAGGGGTCTGCTTGGGAAGGCCTGTGTGGGGTGCTTTGTCCTAGCCAGAGCCTTCGTGTCGTGGGCCTGCATGTGTGCATCTGACTTTAAAGCAGATTCCTCTGGTTGGGCCTTCTGTGTGTGAAGGACAACCTGAAGGCCCTTCAGACCACTAAGGAGGAAGTGTGGACCCATTCGTCTCCTGTGGGTGACTTTTGGCGAATCTGACATTTGTGGGCCTTGATTCTTTAATGTGAAGAACTGAAAGTGGACACAGGATATTAAAAAGGACAAGGAGACAAAAAACAGCGTAAGTGGCTCTGAGCACCAAGGACTCGAGGACCCTTGAGCCCTCCAGCCACCCCAAAATGACTCTCTTTCCATCATCTCAGAACTTGGTCCACAGGAGAGCCAAGCTTAGTATGTCTTCCTCACCCTTAATATTCTGCTGTTCCTATTCCAGTTTTCATGCTGCACCTCCAGGGATCTACAACCATGTAAGGAAAGACCACAACCCCTGCGTGCTCACAGGAATGATGTCCCAGTTCAGCTGTACAGAGCTATATGCACCCCAGATAGGAAGCAAGTTCCACAAACAGCCGAAAAGACCCTTTCTGTGTGAAGCCCATATGTAGGTGGCTGACTTTAGTGGTCATAACTGGTGTTAGCCAGCAGAAAGAATACCAAATAGCATACAGGATGGATTGGTTTTGATTAGTGTGGGCTGCCAATGACTCTCCCTTTTTGATTAGTATAGTTGAATTAACTTCTCACGCCTTTGGGCTCTGATCCCACCATGCAACACAAATTGAAATGCTGGGGTGGCAAGCGGTGGCAGTGGGGGCTGCACTGGGGAGGGAACCACCAGGACCTTCCATCTTGTTAATGTAACACTCCTTATGTGATGGAAGTTGAGAGCTCCCATGTAATGAATTTCTCCTCTGGTAATCATTCACCAGTGCATTGTGACCTGTGTGTTTTTGCTGTGCTACACATTTCCAGACTTTCACAGTGACTTGTCAGCACCTAAGAAAAATGAATTGGACGCGACCCATCTCTTCTCGAGATGCCCTCCCCAGCTGCCTCTCCTCTCAGTTGAAAGAAGGAGTAGGTGGGACCACCTGGAACATGCAGCCATAGACGCCTCCAGAGGCTGTGATGTGACTCCAGGCCCATCTTGCAGGCAGATTAGCACAGGTGTGCCAAGTCTGTGGCACTTTGGCTATGTTAGGTCCAAATGGCTCCACAGTGGCCTCTGACTTCCGCACCTGTTGTTTCCTACAGCACTATGAGCTGTGAGGGCTCAAGAAGACACGGGTGCAAATAGCGGTGCAGTTAGGCATCTGGACACCCCATGGTTCCCCACCAACTCTGGGGTAAGGAACCACTGATGGCAGGGGACAAGGCTGAGTCATATGTGTGAGTGTCACCATCTGCAACTGTAATTCTAGCCACGTGGTCAATTGTAAAAAAGGGTTCATAACCAGCTTTTATTGCATTTGTGGATCATGATGATTAAACAACAGATGGGAAACCCAACCAAGATTTCTAATCTCCACTTCTTCACTGAGGGCGTAAGCAGGGCTCGGAGTCGCACGGCGCTCTGCCTGTGGGGGTCTATAATCAGGGCAGGCACTTCTTTCCCCATTTTCATCAGACCACAAAATAATTTTTTGTTTGGAAAATATGTCACTTGAATTGTAGAGAAGTTCATGGTAAAGAGAAAATTCCTTAACTAAGGTTACCATATAAAGTGCAGCATATTCAGTTAATCAGAAATTCAGATGAATAGTGGGTGATTTTAAGTACATCACAAGTGTTACAGCATGGGGACATTTCTTTCTTTTCTTTTTGAGACAGGGTCTCCCTGTAGCCCCAACTGGCCTGGAACTCACTATGTAGACCAAGCTGGCCTTGAACTCACAGAGGTACCGCTTGCCTCTGCCTCCCAAGTGCTGGGATTAAAGACATTTGCCACCACGCCTGGTGGGACACTGCTTATAGGTAAGAGAGTTTGAAAAATGTGGTGTGTCTCTGTGTAAATTGCCATCTACTGTAAGAAGCTTCTCTAGTAACAGATGAGAGATGCATAATTTGTGGCTATAAGTTGGGCAGTGTGAAGAGGATAAGAGACTTCAGAGTGCTGAGGCCCAAACGGGAACCTGTACCGCACCGTCTTCTCCCAAGGCTCAGGAATCATTGTGGATGAGGGACAGAAGGACTGCAAGACGCAGAGGTAGGGGATGGATACAAGGAAACTTTGTTTCCAGACACAACAGGGTGGTTGCACACACAAGCCCTCAGTGCTTGTGAGAACATGCACCAGACCTTTTCAAGCTCAAGCCAGACAAAAACCCAACATAGGTAGGGGAGGGGAGGTAGAAACCCCAGCCCTAGCTAAGAAATTATTGGTAATTGATAGTCGCTGGGAGAGAAAGAGTCAGTTTTCTTTAAGGATGTGGTGCCAGGCAGGGGGGATCAGGCTCGGGGGAATGGACTCACACCAATGAGCATTTGGGGAAGGCAAATTAGACTTGATAGCCCTTAAAAAAATAAGAATAATAGGGGACATGAAGTTGAGGGAGTAGTGAGGAGGGAGTGGAGCTGGGGGAGGGGTTGAATATGATCAATTACATTGTACAAAATTCTCAAGTAATCAGTAAGAATATTTTTAAAATTTTATTTATTTCTGTATGTGTATGAATGTACTATCTGCATGTAGGTTTGTGCACCCATGTCGTGCAATGCCGCGGAGGTCAGAAGAGGGTGTCGGATTCCCCTGGAACTGGAGTTCTCCTGGAATTGGAGTTTCAGACGGTTCTCGGCTACCATGTGGGTGCTGGGGATCGAACCCAGGTCCTCTGCAAGAGCAGTCGGCGCTCTTAACCGCTAGGCCATCTCTCCAGCCCCCAAGAATATTTTTTAAAAGAAGAAAAAATGTGATTTTTTTTCACATTAGGTGAAGGACTTTGCTATCTAAACCTGAACTCCTGAGTCTGATCCCTGGAATTCATGAAAATTGTCCTCTGATTTCCATATGCACACCATGGAGTATATTCTCCCTCCTCCCCTCTCTCTTTCACAAACACACTAACCATAAAAATTTGGTAAAATCTACATAATTCAATATTATTATCTGGTTTAAGCCATTTGAGGCATACGAGTCAGTGGAACTGAGTAAGTATCTTCACCATGGTTCGCAACCACTGCCCATTTCCAGAACTTTCCCATGATAGCACATTCTATATTCCTTATCAGTAACTTCTGATTCTTCTTTGCTTCCAGCCCTGGTATACTCTTGCCCACTTTCTGTCTCTATAAGTACCCATTTTTATATAGCTTCTATAGGTGGACTCACACTTATTTGTCCTTTGTGTCTGGCTTATCTCACTATAATATTTTCAAAAACCATTCTTGTATTGTGCATCAGAATGTCATTCTTTTTGGGGGGGTATTTTTGAGACAGGGTCTCCCTTTAGTCCCAGCTGGCCTGGAGCTTGCTCTGTAGACCAGGCTGGCCTTCAACTCACAGAGATCCGCCTGCCTCTGCCTCCCGAGTGCTGGGATTAAAGGCGTGCGCCACCACACCCAGCATCAGAATGTCATTCTTTTAAAGGCTGAATAATTCTATTGTATATAATAGATATTTTTATTATTCTTCAATCTGTTTATAAGCATTCACGTGTTTCCAGGGTTTTTTTTTTTTTTTTTTTCTTTTTGAGACAGGGTCTCCTTGTAGCTCTGGCTGTCCTGGAACTCACTCTGTAGACCAGGCTGGCCTTGAACTCACAGAGATCTGCCCTCCTCTTGCCTCCCAAGTGCTAGGATTAAAGGTGTGCGCCACCACGCCTGGCTGTGTTTCCAGTTTTTGACCATGGAGAATGACAGTGCTCTGTGGCCTAGGCGCCCACTCAAATCTGGATTTTCAACTATTTGGGTATAATATCTAGCAGTATAACTGTTGAATCACATGATAATTCAATGTGGACATGTTGGGGAGGTGCTATACTGCTTTCCCTGGTGGCTTCAAGGGCTTTTTGTCCATGTATATTTTATTAAATTTTTGTATATTTCGTATAATACATATTAACCCCATGCATGCACTCCCCCCCCAGCCTGCCCACAGGATTTCACACATTCCATCTTTTGTGTCAAGACCTATAGAGTCAAGTTTGTGTAGCCAGCTGTCTCTTGGTGTGAGTTCATTTACTGGAGCCTGTTCTGACTATCCAGTGTCAACTCCCTTAAAGAAGATCAACTCTCCCTCACCCCACAGTGATAGCTGCCAATAGTTCCTTGGCTAGGGTTGGAGCCTTCTGTGATTTATTTTTATTGCATTTGCATGGGTCTTGTGTACATTGCCACCATTGTTGTAAGTTCATATGAGCGAAATCCCAGGAGCCTGGAAGACTGTTTCTTTATGGTCATGCACCACCCCTGGCTCTTACAATCTTTTTGCCCTCTGCTCTGCAATGGTCCCTGAGCCCTGGGTGGGTGAGGTTTGATATAGGATCCTTACCCAGGGAAACATAGTCCGAAGTATCTTATTCTCTACACTTTGGCCAGTTGTGGCCTTCTGTGTTCACGGATGGGGCATTTATTATTTATTTATTTATTTATTTATTTATTTTATTTTTTTGCCAAATCTGGCAACTCTTCAACTGTTTCAACAGAATTTTAATCTGAATATTATATTTAACCTAAATTATCTATTTAAATAGAAACCAGCAGTGCCTATCTCCTTGTTAGAACTCGTGGACATAGTTTCTCTGTCCAGACTCTCAGAAGGTTATACGCAGCATCTGTAGAGCTTTATCCTCACTGGGTTAAATAGTGCAGATGCCTAAATACTCCGGGAAGTCAGAGCTCAAAATCCACTCAGCCCAAAGGTCCCCTTTAGAGATGAGAAAGCCAAGATGTGGCATGGCCTCCCAAGGTGGCACAATTAGACGCGGAACTGACTGTTGAACGGTGGCTCTCCAAAATCCCAAGAACAGTGCTCTCCTCCCTCTGTAGCAGGTCCTGGAGGAAGTGAGGGCTGGCAATTTCAAGACCTTATGGAGCCTTCTTCTTAAATATACTTGTCTCAAAAGAGAAACAGGAATTCTCAAGGGGAAGTGAGATGTTGGGGGGGGGCAAAGGGGACTAGATTAGGCAAACCCAGATCAAGGTGAACAGTCAGGGTGACAGGGTGACAGAGCCAAGGCTTGGCCACCTTTGCAGGGAGCCGGCAGGCAGGACTGGGCAAGGGAACGTTGTACTTTGACTCAAGGCAGAAGCAGGTAGGGCTTTCTTGGTGAGCTGCAATCTAGTTCTGCAGACTGGTCCCTGAGGACTGCCAGGGCTGTGGAGTCTTCAGGCTGCACCTCACAGACAGAATTCCATTTCCAGGGGAGGCTGTGCCTCATAGTGGAGGTGGGTCCATGCCTGACCAGGGCTGCCTAAGCCTTTAGTACAGTGAGGAGCTTGGTGAAGGACTACTAAGCAGGTGTCCCAGATTCTCATACTTCTGATGCCTGACCCTAGGGCTTTACTTCTTTCTGCAGAGGCTGGGCTCCCTGTGTGCATCGGCCCAGACTGGGTCTGAGTCAGGGCTTGCCTGGTCTGGCCCTGACTTGCTGGGTCCTCCATATAAAGCTGACCGTGCTACACTAATGTCCCCAGGCACTATAAGTGGGGGGGGGGTGAGGAATGGTTCCAGCCCACATTTCCCTAGCAAAGGAGCCACCCCTTATTGGTTTAGCCCTCGTAAACCCATGGGGACAGGAGGAGTGCTCTTCCACCCATGCACGTGCACACGCACATGTTCATGCACATAATTTCCAGGTTCTTTTCTGGCAGGGAAGAGAGAGGAAACAGGTGTCCTTCTCAGGATAAGTTGCTGCAGCAATTTGGATGATGGCTCCCTCGGAGGTCTCTTGCTGGGGTCTCCAGGGAGGACTTGGAAGGCATATCCTCGGCTGGGAGCCTCCTCTCAGGGTCGTGGAGAAAGCCCAGGAAGGAGAACTGAGGTTGGGAGCTGGGAGGGGAAGGTCAGGAATGCTGAGCAGTGGGAGTTCAGGGGCAAGACCTGCCTTTGTCTCAGGCTTGAGTGGCTGTTTGCCTGTTAAGCTCCTGCTCAATTAGTGGTTGATGAGAATGGACCTTGAAGTTAGTGTGAGGCTCCTGAGGCCAGCAGGGTAGGTGGGGGACCCACAACAGATAGTACCCTACTTCACACCCTGTCTCCAGAGGGAGAACTCCCCCAGGAGTTCTGCTTAGCTCATTCTGGGATTACAGCCCGAAGCCTGTGAGAACTGATGTAGAGTCAGGTCGATGCTGCTTCTAAGACCCCTCCCATACCCCATCCACACCGACAACGTGGTGGGCTGCCTCGGCGTCCAGATGGGTCCTGTTCCCTGAAGCACAGGACTGTTCCAAGTGTGTTTCACTGGCCCGCCTCCTCTGAGGATCTCATAAACATTTCCAGAAGGATACAGTTAAGAAAAAAAAAATCCTATGTAAACACTAGATGGCTGGGGATCAGGAGATGTTATTAGTTTATTAAGACTTTAAAAATACCCAAAAGCTCAACTAAAGGGAGGAAGAAATGTGCTTACATTTTAACCTCTGTTCTTGTTGCGAAGGTCAGTAACATGATAGAACCCGTATCTCAGGAGACTTGTGAATCCACGAAGATCAGAGGAGGGGGCCAAGAGGGAAGTTACAGATCTGACTGTGGTGACTTCCTGGCCTGAGAAGAGTTGGTGGCTGGCTGCTCTTCCATAAGTGAAGGGAAGCCACAGACCCATGCAGATGAGAGAATTCCTCCCCAACGACCTTCAGGCACTGGGTGAACTTGAACTTCTCTCTCGTGATCACACTCTCCTTGAATGCTGTGTCCTGGAAAGGCATGAACTTCTTTCCAGCAGGATCTGCAAAACTTTCTCTAGGGCATTTTTCTTAGCTCACCCCTTGTCTGCTTAGGAGTTAGCTCGAACAGCACCATCCTGGAGAGGGCCCCGCGATGACTTATTTAGAGGGAGTAATCCTAGTGATTTGTTAGAGCTACTTGCTAGTTTCCATTGCTGCATTTACTGTTTGGTTTTTGTTTTCTCACTGGAGTATAAAGCCAGGAAGTACTCTAAAACATTTCTCAAATAAAATGATTGGGCCAAATTTCCTTTTTGGGGTGAATAAAGCCTCAGGATGGGGCGGATTCAGCTCTGGTTTGCAACTTCCACAGGGAGGGGCCTCATAGTAAAGTGCCGGTTGGCCTTTCCTGGTTAACCCTCCGTGGGAGTGTAACATCACTACCTTCAAGTACGTCCGGCTTCCTTTTGCCTTCTCTGGCCAAAGTTTGTTTTGAATCCAATAACCAAAAGGCATCGGGTCCTGAATCACTTTGTGAGACCAGGTGTTACTCACGGCGTTGTGTATGGATCCCAGATAACCAAAGCAATGTAGCTGTTGCCTTATAAGAAGTAGACAAGGGGCTGGAGAGATGGCTCAGGGGTTAAGAGTGCCGACTCCTCTTGCAGAGGACCCTGGTTCAATTCCCAGCACCCACATGGTGGCTAAGAACTGTCTTTAACTCCAGTTCCAGGGGAATCCAATGCCCTCTTCTGACCTCCGCAGCATTGAACGACACGAGTGAACCGACTGTCATGTAGACAGTGCACTCATACACATAATAATAAATTAAAAAAAGAAATAGACAACAGGTAACAGACGATCCAGCAGCTGACTGGAGACCCCTAGGGCAGTGGTGGCGCCATACTTCCGCCAGCCTAAACTGGACCTAAATACTAACATGCTGTTCCCTCTATTGTTGCTGTGGGCTGTGGGTCCAAGGAATATCCCTGAGAGTCCACTCTAGCAAAACACCCACTGTCTAAAAGGGGTGGAATGAAGAGAATAAAGTCCTATGGGCTAGATATAGGTTTAGACAACATGGTTCTAATGTGGATATACAGGATAAGTTAGTTAAAATGGCCACCAGCAGATGTTGGGGAACTACAAGTAAACAATAAATATGGCTGTTATGTAACCAGTACTGGCAAGAAGCCATTTTGTGAGATTCTGTACAAATGTCCTTGGGATCAAGGGTGTGCCCGACTCTCAGCCAGAGTGAATAAAGTGTGTTGTATCTGCCCTCTACTCTGTGCATCTTCTTTGCTATCCTGGCCTCTCTCGACCCTCTGGCTTCATTACCAGGATAATGTTTGTTCAATCCCCTAGACCAATGGTTCTTAACTTTGAAAGAACATCAGAATTCCCTGGTGGGCTTTTTGAAACACAGAGCCCTAGGCCTTATCCCCAGAGCTTCTGATTCAGTAGATCTGGGATGGAGCCAAAATGTGCATCTCCTGCAAGTTCCTAAATGCTACCAATGCTGCTGGCCCAGAGCCATGCTTGGAGATGTTCTCACAGGCCTTGGAGTCAACAGAGAAGTTGAGAATCAAGAGTGAGCTGAATGGAAGCAGCGACAGATCTAAAGTGGTAGGTCCCAGTGTGGAGGAGGTGGAGGAGGAGGAGGAGGAGGAGGAGGAGGAGGAGGAAGAGAAGGAGGAGGAGGAGGAGGAGATCGCAGCCCCTGAAGCCCACCAGGCACGGCTTGTAGTTAAAGGAGTCTACCAGGCTAGATGACCCATAGTTGACCTTGTAATATCTTCATTTTACAAAATGCCAACCATCTGCACAACCTTCTAACTTCAATGTTCAGAAACATTGTCCCAAGAGAATGACCAATCATCTTAGTTTGTCCTGAATTGAGGGATGTTTGTATTCTCTCCAAATTCATATAGTCAAACCCTAACTCCCATTCTGATGGCTTTAGAAAGTGAAGGGTTTTTGGGTATAGTGAGTGGGTTTAGATTAGGTTGCAAGGAGAGGGCTCATGCTGTGATAGGAAGAAGACAGATTCACTAAGGAAGAGCTTAATAGCACACAGGAGACAGCTATCTACAAACTAGAAGAGAGTCCTCACCAGACACTGAATCTCTTCATACCTTGGTTTTTGACTTTGTAGCTTCCATAACTGTGAGTAGTAAATGTTTAAGTTGCCCAGTTTATGGTATCCTGTCGTTGTAATCCAAGATGACTAACATGAAGTGATTCCCAGGACACAAAACTGTCAGTGCTAAAATCCAGAAAAGTCTCCAGCATACTGGGATGATGTGGTTACCTAAGTCCCAGGTCTCTTTGCCTCCAATAAAGACAACCAGGAAAAATAGTTCTGGTATAATGTTTATTTAAATAGTAATCTTAAAAAGGCTTTATACAAATCATATAAACACAGTTTGACATTGTTTATTTTTTTTTTTACATTGAAGAATCACAGTAAAAGCTCTCGAGTTCCCGTGATCTGGCTCAGCCAGCAAATGATGACTACCTTTAACTGCAAACCCTGGAAAAGCTTAACTTTCCCCCTTGTCATTCTTGCTCGTTCTTGTCATTCATGCTCGTTCCTTGGACCCTCATCCCTGTCAACTCCCCAACCCCACCGAAGAGAGAAAGCAACCCTGTGGCCCTGTGGACTGCCAAGTCCGGGAGAGCGTGGAGGTAATGTGTCATTCAGTACAAGGCAAAAAGGAGATCAATACTGTGAGTTGGGTTTCCCGAAGGGAACAATTCAAGGAGATGGGCCAGTTAGCCTACCTGCAGATAAAGGTAACGAACGCACCAAGGTGTTCCCCGGCCAAGTTAGAATCGGACCCAGCTGTCTTTCTTTGCATTTTATACAGACCTTGGTGAGGTATCTACATGTAGCTCTGCTTTCTATTTAGCCCTCAGGGCCCCCTCAGGGCCTCAAATAAGTCAAAGTGAAATGGATGTAGAAGTTGTAGAGGGATGCAGGTTGAGTTGTACATAACTTAGAACTGCAGACTTTTGACAGGGCTGGTCTTTGGGGTTATAGTAAAAATGGTCCAGTGGGTATGAGAGGGTCAGGGCCCTCAGAGTGGGCCTTTGAACTTCTCTCCTCCCTGGGACTTTCTGAAGGAGGGTGAAGAGGAGGGTGAGCTAATTACAAACTTGCTTCTACTGCATGCCCAGCTCAGAGGGTGCCTAACGCTAAGCCCCCGGGGCTTGACAGCTTTATTTTTCACCTCTACCACTGTGCCAAGATCAGTAACACTCGGGCTCTAGGTCAAAGTCACAACACCACCACTGAGTCCCACGTGACCACTCACATACACAGTAGATACAGAGAACTCAAAGGCGCGCAAAGACACACACATGTGAATAAATAGCTGTCGGTATGACTGTTCCCTCTCTGCATACAAAACACTGTGACATCACCATCTGAAGTAGCATTTTTATAAGTTAACATTTAAAGGAACCAGCCAGTCCCATTCACCCTACCCCTTTCACCTGGGTACGAGACAACTTAAATTGTGGGTGACCATAGCAGCAAAAACTGTCAGACAGTTCACCATCGATAGGTAACAGTCTGGGCATACTGGTTGGTTTTGAAACATTTCTAGTACACAGGCAATCTTTAGGCATTAACACGAAGTCAAGATTTGGATCTTGATGCAGACGATCTTATCCTTTACACAGTTTTCATTCTATTCTTCATGCCTCCCTTTCTAGAGTCACCTAGGGCTCTGGTTATCCCTGGGTAGCAGAACTCATTCCACTGGCAGGGTCGGTGGTTTGTAGGGGAAAGAAGCCACTGGGGTTAGAGAAGGAGGGGTGCCTTAACTTGTAGGGGGCTCATGGTTCCTACATAAAGGGAAAATACATCTTCATTTTTTCAAGGCACTTAATAAAAACACATAAACTGGTGTGCGTGTGTGTGTGTGCGCGCGTGTCCACATGTGTATGAATAATGATTCATCTTTCTGGGGTTGAAGCAGTATGGTGAGCTGCTTTGTCCCCAGTCCTTGCAGTCTTGTGGATAGAAAGAGCTCAGATATATCCTTGCTCTCCCTCACTGCAAGCCTGTAGCTCCCCAAAGAAATCATTGCTACTAACCTGTCAGGGAGACTGATTCATCAACATGTTTCTGTTCACACTGCTCAGTCTTTAGCAATGCATCATCACAGAGGCTGGGCCACCCTTTCCTCCTCTGTTCTTTCCACGTAGTAGTCAGGAGGAAATATACCAAGGGCCTGGCTTTTCCCACCCTCCCTCTGAGCATATTAAACAGGCTATTTCCTGGTGCTTAGAGACCTGCAAAGTTATGCAAAGTAAGTGTGTGTGTGTGTGTGTGTGTGTGTGTGTGTGTGTGTGCATGTGTGTACTGTGCGTATATATGTGACTATATGTATATGTTGTAGAAGAACAAATTGGAGGGAAAAGAAAAGGCAAAACCACCAGTAGAGGCACCGCAAGGGATCAAGGGATGCCCCACGGCCACAAACTCTGGGGCTAGATTAACAAATGGCTCCCAGTCAGCAAAGCACTTTAAGGCTTGTCCACTCTAACCCTGGAGGTGTCTACAGATTCTGACATGTGAAGTTTCCATTCTGGTTTGTTTAAAATTGTATATAAGAAAGAGTTGTTCAAGCTGACCTAAAATGGCAATCTTCCCCTGGATAAAAAAAGTTAAAGGCAATAACATTCTACTTTAATATACTAGGACTGGAAACGGCAGCTCCTAGGGTTTGGCTGGCAGAATCGGAACACACCACAGCAAGTCCCTGAAGTTGTGAGACCGTCCGAGGATGGGAGAAGCTGGGTGGCTGCTTTTTAAGTTTTGTTTCTAAAGATGGAAAGGCTGAAAAGCCCCTTTGCTTTTCAAGTGTTGATTACAAAGAGAAGGTGGAGGGCAATGATCATCTCCGCTTCTCTACTAGAGAAGTCGTTCTCTTCTGCCTCTTGAGTTGCTCATAGACCAAAGAAATCAAAATGCAACAACATCAATCATAGTCATAACAAATTCACAAACGAAACAGATCTGTGACTCCAAAGAGATGAGCTCCTGTCTTTGTCCCAGCAGAGAACACGGCCTGGATCCCGCAATCACTTGGCCACCAGTCCCGGTGAGCAATAGTCCCCCTTGCAGGTGCATCTCCCTTTCTCCCTAGACTGGCCCATCTGTCCTGTCCATACCTTCGGTATTCTGGATCGGTTTGATCGAGATTATGGCATTCAGTTTCCAAAGGAAAAAAATGTAATCTTCACCAGCCCCTCTCACTGGAATGAAACGTCAGACATGATTCAGGTGCAATATGTCATGCCTCTGTCACGCCTCCGAGCAGCACTTCTGGTGATTCATTTTGACCTTGTGCTTAAGGCCGTCATAGAGCTCAAAGTTGTAGTTCTCCAGTGTGGTGCAGCTGCGGGAACTCAGGCCCGAGTAGGAGCAGGTGCAGTAGAGCAGAAGCCCAGCACAGGTGGCGCCCAGCAGGACGCCCAGCGAGCTCATGGCGATGATGGTGATGAGGATGGGATCCAGCGTGTACAGCCAGCTCTTTTCTTTGCCGGATGAGGGGCCACCAGCCCCCGAGGTAGGGGAAGAAGAGTTGCTCCAGTCTCCCTCGTACTCATCTATGGCACAAAACACAGGAGATTGCAGTCATGGTGACATAACTGAGCCTCCTCAGCTCTGAGTCATTTCGGGCGTAGCAGTAAATAATGGGCACTTGTGAACCTTCCCCGTGTCCTAGCTGTGTCATTTGGGCCAGATGACTTCATTCCCTCATGTATAAAGTGGGGGTAGTAACAAAATGGACCTCACTGCATTGTTAGGAGGATTAAGTGAACTAATATTTGTGAAGTGCCTAGCACTTGGTGTGTGGCACATATTAAGCGCAGTCTCAGTCTATCTATCTATCTATCTATCTATCTATCTATCTATCTATCTATCTATCATCTATCTATTTATCAATTATCTATCTATCTATCTATCTATCTATCAAATTATCAATTATCAATCTATCATCTATCTATCAATCAATTTATCAATATCTATCCTATCATCTATCTATCTATCTATCTATCCATCTATGTCTCTCTATATATTAAGGGTCTCATGTATCCCAGCCTGGCCCGCCTCAAACTTGCCTCTGTCTCATGAATGGTGGGATTATAGGTGTATGCCGCCACACACCGTACTTAGCTTTATGTGGTGCTGAGGAATCCAACCCAGGGCTTTGTGAATGCTGGGCAAGCCTTGAACCAACTAAGATAAATCCCTAGTCCCTAAATATTTGGTCTAAAGGCCTGGTGGGATATCTGAGTGGTAGAGCCTAAGATACATGAGGTCCTAAATTCAGTTTCTAGTACCACTAAATAAATAGATAGATATTTGATGCTTAAATAATCTGCCTTCCATCCTATAAGCTCAGAACATTTGTGTATGTGGTGAGGATCAAACCCACGGCCTCATCTCTGCCAGGCAGGCATTCTACTACTGAACTGTATCTCCATCTATGGGATTTTCGGAAATCCTTCAGACTACCTTTGTAGTCCACAGGACGGACATGTTTTCCAGGCATCCTTTCTTTGTCTCCTCATCGCTCACTTTCAACTGCTTCAAGTTAAAGCAATGGGCAGCTAAGGCTATTTTCATATCACGAGTTTCTCCTTAGCATTCCTGACCATACAAACAGCAGATTTTCCCCTAAACACTAGAGCCTCCTTGACATGCATATGTTATAGGTTAAATTCGCATCTACCATTCATGCTGAAGTTCAAACCCTCAGTACCTTAGAATGCACTCTTACTGGAAGACAGGGTCTTTACAGGAGTAATAAGAAGAAGCCATTAGGCTAGGTCTTAACTCAGTCTGACTGGTGTTCTTACAGAAAGGGAAAATGTAAACATGGAAATGGCCATACACAAACTAGAGAGATGGAGGGAGAGAGGGAGAGGGGACAGGGAGAAGGAGAGAGAGAGAGAGAGAGAGAGAGAGAGAGAGAGAGAGAGAGAGCCCTTACAGCCTTCAGAAAGAACCAGCTTTGTCCCATACCTTGACCGTGGGCCAGCCTCCAAAGCAATGAGAAAATACATTTCTGTGGGTGAAGCAACCCATCTTGTGGACTTGCTATGGTCATCTTAGAAAAAAATATCTTTACATTTCTAATGTAGGACCAAGGCATGACTACAGGACCCGCTTCCTCAGCTTCACCTAAGAGCCCCATGAGGAAGACAGGGTGATATTACAGTTTTTTTAAGGGTTAAAGAACCTAGGTGACCAGGTAGCTCCTTCCAGGCAGTCAGCAAGCAGTTAACACAGCTCCGAGAGTCAGCTTCCTGTTCTTCCTCCCTCACACTTTGCACTTCACAGTGCTTCTGCTGCTTGATCTATTGCAGGCGCTTGGTGGGTCAGCTGTGCACTTTTGCCTATAAAAGGAGAGTTGGACTGGGTTTTCAAGGGAGAGCCTGCAGCCTGCTAACAAGGTGCTGTTTGGGTTTGTCAGTCTAGTTTCTATAACTACATTTGAAGTTTTTGATTAAGGTCAGGTTAAAAGCAACTGCTCTATAAACTGTTCTTCTTAAATGCATCAATCTTGGTCTGAAGTTGTTCTTTGAGTGGAATCTTGCTGTTGGGTTTTCCAGAGATCAGGTCTGGCACTCATAGAAGCCCAGGGAGACCTTTGCTGCTCTGAATTGAAGGCAGAAATTGCATCTATGTGTTTGCTCAGCCACCCTCCAGCTAGGACTGGCTCTGGGAGTGTGTGGATTTAAAGTGCAAAAATAGAGTTTGGAATAAATGTGAAAATATGAGATGGGCTGTGTTAACAAACCCCTTAAATCTTCAATAAGCAAGATTTGGAATCTTAATACAAGAAATGTTTCCTGCAAGCAAGGGGAGCAGATCCTTAGGCCACCCGACCGCGCTCATGCTCACGTCATTGGCTCAGGCCCTTTTGGGGAGGAGGTCACAGGGGTCAAGCAGTGACAGGGAAAGAGGAGCTTACTTTTCACTTCTAAAGAGTTTATCCAGATTTGAAGTCTATCGACAGAGAAAGCTGCCCAGAATGGGGGGCCTGTTTCAGATTAGGCTGAGAAAACTCAATAAACTTTCTAAATCTCTAAATTTGACCTTGACAAAGTAATTGATGGTTTCTTCATTCTTTTATGAGCTCTTTTCATGTCTATTTCTGACTGATAGTTCTAAATTCTGGCCTTTCAATAGCCAAGGTCTTATTTTTTGTTGAGGTCTTTATAACTAAAGTTGAGTTTCGTGATTATCTGCTAAATCATAGCAATACTCACCATCAATTTCATCTTCATAGCCTTCTCCCCCATGGATTTCTGGGATGTCCACTACAACAACAAACAAACACACTAAATTGTCACACGTTCTATCACCACAACTAAAAGGCAAAGACAAAACCTTGTTTTGAGAATGACTCTCCATTGTGGTGAGTGGATAGAGAATCACGCCCACATTTAGATCATTTAGTGGAAAAAAAAATCCCTGATCTTTCCCCTTCAAAGCATCTGTTTTTACTCCCAACAATAACCAGAAAAACAAAATAAGGAAAGTCCCATCCTCAGTGGTAAGTAAATCCTGTCACTTGTGCTTATAACTGCCATTTATTAGCAGTTTAGGTTTGGGTCTTTGCTTCTTATGTGCATATCATTTGACATTGTAATGATGTCTACTTAGTGTAGCAAACTGCACCTCTCCATACGCACGTACATAAGTATACTAGAGCCTTTCTCCTTTGGATTTCAAATCAACAGATGGGAATTGAAGGAAGTAATATTTCATCATTAAATGCCTTAACATGAGAGTAGAACTGGAAAGAATGTCTTTCTGTTTGTCCCCCTGCACTGGTATCCCCCTGTGCTGGTATCTCTCATCTGTCCCCCTAGGCTATTTTTTGTGTTGGCTTTCTTCACAGTATAGAATAGATCAAACATGGACATCCAATCTGATGAGTCCAGGCTTGAATAGAGCTAAGTTAATTTGTTCTAAAATTTTTCACCATTATCATTCCCTATCTTTTCCTTTTTTATGATAATTTGAGGGGTGGATAACCTGATATTTTGATTCACAACACCATGCATCTTATAGACATCAGAACCAATGAAAATTACCTGTCTAAAATGCTAAAACATTTTAAAAGAGAATGGCGAAGAGTGGGGCCTTCTCATTTCTACCCATGTCTCAAGCTAATTAGGACTTTCCTGGTTCTCAACTCAAGATGACAGCCGTGGGGTCTACATATGGCCCTGCAGGAAAATCTCACCCCAAAGTTAGATGAAGAACTTCGAAGATGGCATTCAAAGTTCCAAACAGCTAAGGCAGCAAATGAGAGGAAGGAAGAAATTTAGACCACACAGAACCTTGCTCATCAGTGCTGCACCTCGGGGACGACCTCCTTGACCATGAACTGAACTAAGGATTGATCCATCACTGTCAGCCTTGAGACCCGCTTTTCTTCTGGAGATGGTGCTTTAATCATATTAGAAGTCTTCTCCATCCCCTCGGCCTCTAAACAACTTGCCAAGATCCCACTCAAAAGGACCAATGCCATGTGGCACCAGCCCTCTATAAATCCAGCCAGTTCTTGGCATGCTTATAGCACAGCAACTGGCACCTGCAGGCTATGCCAGCTTTCCCACCTCAATGCCCATCTCCTGTATTATTCTCCAGGCCCCTATAAAGCAGGCTGTTTCCTTGGAATGAAGATGTGAGCATGATTCAACAAGAGGCAGGTGGTGTCTGTCGCAGATATCAAACTGAGCTTGTGAAAGTCAACCCAGAGTTTTTTAAAGGACCATAAGAAGAAAAGGAATATGGAACAAAACTCATATTTCTGACCCTTAGTAGTTTTGAGGGGATGCTCAGATATCTTATCATCTTCACGGTTGCAAGATTCCGAATACCGGATAGGAATGTGTGACTCAGATCAGGACAAGAACCACGAGGCTCTTGCCAGTGACTTTTGGGGCAAATTCTGTACTTGTTTTGGAGGATTTGGCCTCTGCCAAGGACATGGCAAATTCTTGGAGAATGAAATGCCGCCTTGTTCCATCCACACCCCCAGAGAAGAGGACAGAGGCCACCATTGATCATGGGATGGAAAGGAGTGGATATGGCATTGACCTTGAGGGAAAAAGGGTAAACGGATGTCAATGCCTACAGGGCATTTTATCCCAGGAGATCACAGATCTTATCTCTGGAGGCAGAGGACTGGACAAGATGGCTTCCTCTAAACGAGGCCCACTTCTAAGTTTCAATGGAATCGATTGCTCAGCCACAGCTGAGATTTCTGCACCTGGAGAATGAAAGGCCACTTAAGGTGAGGAGGAGCACTTGAGCTGCTCGACTTGGCTCTGTATAATCACTGCTCCCAGGAGTTTGGGTGAGTGGGAAGGGGTCGAGGAAAGGATAAGTTAATCAACATTTTCAAAAGCGCATCTGTTCACCAAGCCTTAAAGAAAGAATAGCACACTGGGGAAAACCCAAATAAAAAGAACATTTGTACAAAAGGCAATTTACTTCAATAGCAATTTTCTCTAGTTCCCTTGCTCATATTATTGATATCTGTGTTTGATTAAGAGATTTCTCTCTCAAAAGCCTCTTTGCTTTTCACTGGCTACTTTCTTTTTTATGTTGGGCCTACTAAGTAAACCTAAGGAAACCTAAGGAAACCTAAGGAAACCTAAGGAAACCTAAGTAAACCTAAGTAAACATAAGGAAACCTAAGGCTATTTTTTTTTTTCAGGATGTTAGTAGAAAGAAAGTGATTCTCTTAGAGGGTTTCTGTTGCTTTAGCGAAGAAAAAGCAAGATGGGGTAGGACATTTGACAAGAGGCAGTCCAGCAGGGAAAAGTGCTGGTTCTCATATGGGCTGGGAAGGAGATGGAGCTACGAGCTCCAGGCAGACTGTGAGCAGCAGCTGCGTGTGGGGGGAGATGGCAGCCATAGGATGCTGCGCCAGCTGGGGAACTGAGGACAGGCTGGAGATGACAAAGACGAGAAGCTGTGTTTGTCAGTGTGAGCTGGGCCAGGGTGGGAGGATGAGCTACAGCCCCCAGAAATACAGGTCAGGAATAACTCTTACTCCACAGGACTTCTGCTTCTAAACTTTGGCCATCCGAGACCCTGTTTCCTTTTCTGCCCCTGCGTGGATTCAATCTCAGGTCAGTCTGACTCTGAGACTCACGGCCTTAAGCAATGGGTACTCTGGCCACTTTGTTACTCAAACTGGACTGAGCCAATGGCGACTGCCAAGGTTTATTCAAGTTCCCGGGGTAGACAGGACACCATCACTATCACAGCACCTCCAGTTTTTAATCCCATGTTTGTGTGTATATGTATGTGTATGCATGTACATGTATGTTCATATGTGTGGAGGCCAGAGGACCAACCTCAGATGTCAGTCCTCAGATGCCATCCACCTTGGCTTTTTGAGACAGGGTCTTTCATTTGGCCTGGAACTTACCAATTCAGTGAGACTGACTGGCCAGTGTATCTGCGGATGTTTCGACCTCTCAGTGCTGGGACTGTAAGTACATGCCACCTCACCTAACATATTTTCATGGGTTCTGCAGGTTGAACTCAGGTCCCTGCACTTGAAATGCTGCCATTTCTACAGCCCCTCTATTACTCTTTTCTAACAGAAAATATGCATCTGCCTTGTCTGGAATCATAGATGGCAGGATGGGCATGCTCTCGCCCTCTGGCTGGATCACTGGCTCATCACTTTGCTGATAACTCTTGAGGGCTGCTTGTACGTAATCTGAAATTTGAGGCTTCGAATTTCCCATGATGGGCATCACCCAGAGAGAGAAGGCTCACTGTGCTTCAAAGGACAGTCTCTACCAACCAATTAGCCAACCATTACTGAGCAGGAGGGTGCCCAGAAACCACACTGAGGAATCTGGGAAGGAAAGATGGGTGGGACCAGATGTTTATCTTCAAAGCCCTTCAGTATGATTGGGAAGCAAAGATTCTCTGACACCAGAATAGCATAAAGGAAGGCACGGCTCTTGTGGAAAGGCTGCCATAGTCCTGGAGTCCCAGGAGTGCATAGGCAAATGAAGCTGGGGAGGACGCTTCAGAATTCAGGTTGCAGCACGGTGGACTTGGGAAGGTTCTGTTTCCTCATCTTTTCATCATGAGGAATGCTTTGGAACACGGCACCTGAGCCTTTTCACACACACACTTGTCTGTTGTTTTTTGGCTTGTATTCCTCTGTGACCCCAGCAAAGAATTCAAAGAGCTTCCCTTGCTTGGCCACAAATCTTCCACCCTACCCTGTATCTGTCTACATGTGAGGCAGACCAGTGCCCCCGAAGCAGCTCCTGAAGGGAGAAGGAGAGATGAACTCAGATGACTGGAAGACTTTAGATAGAGTTTGAGCAAGCAAGTGGGCAGAGTAGCTGCAGGTTGGAAACCATTAAGGACCCAACTAACAACACCCTGGCCATTTTCATGTTGAAATGGAAATCTCAGGTTAAAGAGTTCCCTTGTTTCCTCAGGGGTCCCTTCTTTTTGCAGGATCAAGAGACAGTAGAGTGTGTGATGAAGAGTGTCTGAAGGTCTATATCCATCTCTTGTCTCAAACTTTCAGTGGGAGAGCCATAGCAGCTACTTATTAAAACCTCTATGAACTCTTCCAGGAACTCCCTCAACTTAGAAGAGTGGGGTACTCCAGCTTGCAGAGTATGACACAAATGGCGATCAGCCAGAACCAGCCACAAACGGCCTCTTCTAATGAAAAGCATTTCTCCCTGAAAGGTCTAGAACACTGCCTGGTGCTGTCAGGCCACATGTGCAAGTCAGGGGAAACACCCTTCCCTTGACACTCGAACTTTCACTTGAGAAACACCCACCAAGCTTGATTTAGGTTTCCAGTGAGAATGTTTCCCTCCCTGATTCATTCCCCCCCCCCCACCTCTCTCAAATTCTTCCTTCTTCTAAATCAAGATTCTTTGGGGCTAGCATTCCTTCATTAGTTTGCCTTTCTTCAGTTTCTTAAAGGAAATTGTGAACCTTCACTTTCACCACTTGCTAAGCTGTGGTCTACTGTGAGTGTATTGGCCTTGACAGTGTTCTGTGTTCTTTCCACATCCTGAAAGGAGCTTCACAAGATTGCCAGGGGACTGAGAAGTCTACTTCAAACCACTGGCTACTTTGAGATAAATAATTTAAGACAGTCCATCCCTGGGTCAGTTGCACACAATCATTTCAGAGCACTGATATGGGTTGGTTTCCTTTGAAGAACCAGCTCTGAGCTGTAGCTTAAGAGGCCAGGTTTGCCATACAGAACATGGGGCAAAGATGCTCAGAGGAGCACTCAGTGTAAGTATTGCTCTGTGCCTGAACAGAGGCAGCATGGGTCATGGAGATGCACTGGTCCAGGAGAAGATATCAACTCTTCACCTTGGCTTACCCTAGGTGTGGAGACCTCACCTGTCCTGACCCTCCCAAGTCTTCCCTGTGTTCTGCTCTGGAATTCCACCAGCAGCCTTTCTTTAATTTTGTTGATTGATTGATGATTATTGATTGATTGATTGACAGGGTCTCCCTGTAGTCCACTTGGTCTGGAACTCACTATGTAGACCAGGCTGGCCTTGTTCTCACAGAGATCCTCCTGCCTCTGCTTCCCAAGTCCTGGGATTAAAGGTGTGCGCCAACAGGCATGGTGTGTGTTCTTTCTTTCTTTTTCTTTCCTTCCTTCTTTCTTTCTTTCTTTCTTTCTTTCTTTCTTTCTTTCTTTCTTTCTTTCTTTCTTTCTTTCTTTCTTTCTTTCTTTCTTTCTTTCTTTCTTTCTTTCTTTCTTTCTTTCTTTCTTTCCTTCCTTCCTTCCTTCCTTCCTTCCTTCCTTCCTTTCTTCCTTCCTTTCTTTCTTTCTTTCTTCTCTCTCTCTCTCTCTCTCTCTCTCTCTCTCTCTCTTTCTTAAGATTGATTTTATTATTTATTTATGTGCATGTGTCTCCTGGAGCTGGAGTTACGGGTAGTTGTGAACACAACGACATGAGTGTTGGAAACTGAACTGTGTTTCTCTGCAAAAGCAGCAAGTGCTCAATTAACCCCTGACCCATCTCTCCAGCCCCCATCATCAGCCTTACTGATAAGGATTGCTGGTTGAGGTCCACAAGAAGACTTGTAAGCACAGAGCTCTGTCACCCCACACTGCTTACTGCCCCATTCCTCACGCCAGCTCTGTCCTCTCCATGGAGTCACTGAGAAGGACAGCAAAAATAAAGAGAAATGGAAGCCACAAAGTTCTATGCTTTTCTATACTTGTTTGCTTGGCTTAGGAACTAGCACTATTAATTGGAGACTAGGGAACTGATAAAATATGTAACCTGTGGTCCTCTTCTTAAGCCTCTACCTTAACTGTGGCTGGGCTAATAAATCCTCACAGAAAGCTAGTCTGCCCACTGAGACCACCCAAATTCAACTAGCTTTGAAGGATTCAAGAGCCTCTTCCACACAGGAAACCTCTCGACACATTTATTTCTGAAGGTACCAGGTATCGTCACTTCTGCTTTAAAGATGAAGCAGAAGGAGCGGAGAGGACTGCACTTAGCCACTGAACAAATCAGCAGCAGAAACGAGAGTCAGCTACAGATTTTCACCACCTTGTTCGCAGCCTGTGATTTATTTGGGATATGCTCTTGGCTGCTTGGAGCCTTTGTTGGATTTGATTCCAAGTTCCTGAGGCCCCGGAGCCAGCTAAATCAATGGCTCATTCAGGTGGAAGTTGCCTTCAGAAAATTCTCTCAGCCATTCTGTTTTTTTGTCCCAGCAGGAAACACAACACTGAGACTTCAATAAACCAGAAATAATGGAAGACGAAGGAAATATTCCTTGCACTTCAAAATGTTTAATTTGGTTTAGCATTTAGTATTGGCTGAGGGTTTTACATCCTCCCCATACTTAATTTCCCTAATTCAGTTTGCTCATCTCCAGTTACAGTGAGGAGCCAGAAGTTCAGATGCAGATGGAAATGTTGCCAAATCTCAGAGAGTCAGGCTACTTGAGAGCTAGTCATCCCTGGATGGACTTGGCCTGAGCTTAGAAACCCACCAGAAGACCCTCTTGCATGAATTTTTATCTTTCAGGGTAGAGCCGAATCCATGGAAGGTCATAGGAAAAAAAATTGTGTCGGGGGGAGCTTTTCCATTAGGAAAAGACAGAGGGTTGAGTATGGATTGCAGGAAGAGTTTGGTCTTGAATGTAGTCATTAGTTTCTATTATTTTTTCTTAAAATCTAGGAAGATACACTAAAAAAGATTTGGAAATATTCGCTGTAAACAAGAAGGCTGTGAAATGACCTCCTAAGACAACCAAGCGTGGAGGCAGATGAACAGCTAGGCCCGGCAAGTCTCCCCCGAACCTCAATGACAGCACGAAAACAAGAAAAATGCAGCCAGAGAAACCTCAAGCTATAAAGACACACTTCACAATGTTGAGGGAAGAAAATTCTGGAAACTATTTTTTTTTTTTTTTTTACCAATTAAGTCTTTGAAAAACCAGATATTCTCCATCTCTTAAAGTAGATATGTCCACAGAAATTATTGGCTCTTTGGACTTTTTTTGTTGGCTCTTTTCTACTAGGGTATAAAGGCAGGGAAGATACAGAAAATTTCAGGGAAAAGCACTCTACCTCTCTCCCAGCATTCTTATTTTCTCTTGAGATGTAAGGGGAAAATTTCTTCTAAATTTTTATGTCACGGATATTTTTTTCCTTAGTGGACTTTGACACTTATTTCCTGTAGTCCCAGGATTTGAGAGGTGCTGGGTTTGTCATGATAGTGACCAAATTCCTAAGAAAAATAACTTGAAGGAGGAAATGTTCATTTTGGTTTATGGCTTCAGTTGACAGTCACTTGATTTCATCACTGTGGGCCCTGAGGGAGACAGAGCATGGCAGGGAAGGTAGAGCAGAGCAAAGCCTGCTTCTCACCTCACGGAAGCAGGAGAGAGAGACAGAGAGAGAGGAGAGAGAGGGAGAGAGTCAGGAAGGGGTGAAGAGTAAGATACTGCTGTCGGAGGCACACTCCAGTGACCAACCAAGTCCCACATCCTAATGGGATTCAGTATTAACTTGTCAATAAGCTCAACCCATCAATGTGCTTAGCACCCTCGTGATATAATCACCTCCCTCCCTGGATTAAGCCTTCAACACTTTAGCTTTGGAGGACATTTTATACCCAAACTATAACAGGGGTGCATACAAGAAACATCATTCAGGAAGAGTGGTTTGGTACAACCTTGGTCAAGAGAGAAGATGACAGTTAAGAATAAAAACTACATCAACTTCTATTGTGAAAAAAATATATTTTCTAAAGACTAGCCCTCTTGCTTTGTAAGTCTTAGAAACAACAACAACAACAACAACAGCTCTGTTCTCATGTATGTCACCAAGAAAATTCATTATACTTGAAAGTTGGGCTCTGCTTATGTACATAAGAATGAATGACTTGGTTATATGACTTTAAAGGGGCCAAAAAGGTATCCACTGAAGAGATAAATTTCTCTCCCTGCTTGCTGGTGGCTGAGGACTGTATTTACAACAGAATGAATCTGCTGACCTTAGATTTGGTTTACCATAAGAACCTATCTCTTTGGAAGAAGAACCAAGTAAACATTTTAGTAAAGGACCCTGATCTAGGGAGTTCCCTAGAGAGGCAATGGATAGGTACATGCTAGTCCCTCAATCTTTATGGCCATTCTACTGGCCCTTGCTGGTGGTAAGGAAATCCAAGGGGCAGAAAGGTTCTTGGTGCTAAGATGGAGCCTCAATAACTAGCAGCCCGGCTGAGAAGAGGACTTCGGTTGGGGGGCACCTTCAGCTCAAAGTGCTCTCCACACTGGAGCTAGCAACTCTCTAACAAGTTGCAGAGAAGTCTGTTCACAAGTAAGAAGCTATCGTTGTTGAAAGCTGAGCTCTGATATACTCTCCTCTCAGTTCTGGGTTGGCACCTTTGCTTTGAAGAATGTTAGTTAATGATATTAAGAGTGCTCAACTATGTACCATTGCACGGAGAAGACAAAACAAGGAATTGTACATGTAGGGGTTGACATCTGGAGCTTACCAGACTTTCTGAGTCATGTGCTCAGGACCCATGCCCAAGAGAAAGGAATCCTAGACTTCTGGCAGATAAGAAAAGGCCCACAAAGCACATACACAGTCCTAGACACTATTCACTATGCTCAGTTAACATGGTAATACTTTGACTCTCTTGTCTCATGGGCAATGGAATTCAAGGAACCATTCTTGTTAGAAACAGTGTTTTGGACTCATGTCTCTCGGCTTCTCTTCCTGCTGCTATTTCCTGCTGGAGCTATGTAGGGGCAAACATATTTGCCTATATATTGAGACCTCCCACTAGAGAATGCTCATGCTGCTGCTTGGTGCCTTTTGTTGTTGCCATATCCCTGAGCCTCCTGGGAAGAAAGCCCAGTGCCTCCGTTCAGCCCGGAAGGTCTGCTTCTCTAGGGCAAATCCCCCTGGGGGGCTCTAGGATTTGAGACTTTCTCCTGGGACATGTAGCCTACCTGAGGTTGCTGGGATCGCATGCTCTGTAGCACAGTGCTGTGCAATGACCTTAAAGGATATTTTTTACATGAATTTTTTAGTAGAAAACATAAATAAATAACAGCAAGGCACAGCGCAGTCACTCTGGAGAAACCAAGTGGAAGTCATTAATCATGGAGAACAGGACTCTCTGCTGAACTCAGGCACAAAATTAACTCCTGGACCACAGTTGCTACTTCTAGACAGGACTGCGTTCTCTACAAGTTGACAGGTAAAAAATTTTTTTCTTAAGACATAGAAAAGGACTCTCTGAGTTGCAAGCTCCCTAAAACTGTTCGAAGTCTTCTTTTGAAAAGTACTATGTCGGGGCTGGAGAGATGGCTCAGCGGTTAAGAGTGCCAACTGCTCTTGCAGAGGACCCAGGTTTGATTCCCATCACCCACATGGCAGCTGAGAACCATCTTTAACTCCAGTTCCAGGGGAATCCAACACCCTCTTCTGACCTCCGCAGCATTGCATGACATGGGTGCACAAACCTGCATGAAGACAGTACACTCATACACATAAAAAATAATAAATTAAAAAAATATTAAAAAAAGAAAAGTACTATGTCCATTGCACAGAGAATGTCAGAGATTACGTGGTGGGAGTCCATATCCGTGGTGTCCCCTAGCTTCTGTTCTCCCAAATGGAAGCAGGTTTCTCTAATGGATAAGCTTCAATATTTATTCACAACATTTATTAAAATGGAAACAGGAATTCTGTATGACCCAGAAATTCTTATAGGAACATATGCCCAAAGAGGCTACTTCAATGATGTTCCTTGTAGCACTGTTTACAACAGTAGCAAAACAAAACAAAACAAATAAAAGAAAACTAGATAGCATCTGAAGCCGTGAGTTGGGGAAGCAACGCCTAAACACTAGTATATCAACACAGAGTAAGATGCTACGGTGGCCGAAACTGATGGAATAGATGTGATTAAAGGATCTGCAAGATGCTGTCATATAAAAAGAAGCAACTTGCCCAATAAAGAAAGAGAAGGAACACTCTGACACTGTTATATAGAACAAAATGAACTCTAGTTAAATAACATCACACACTTTGACATGAATGAATATGCTTATAAAGGTGTAAAGAGGTCACCTCGAAGTATCATTGTGGTCACTTCTGGGCAAGAGATGGAGGCTAATCAACGACCAATGAACTTTGGCCTTTTATGTACTACTGTACTCTTTTGAAAGTGTAGTCATGTATAACATGTAAACTAAGTAAGGAAGAAAGGAAAGAAGGAAAGAAAGGAAGAAACGAAGAAAGAAAACAAGCCTGCTAGTTAGTATCTGACAAGTTCCCCTAACAATTTTGTTCAGTATGAATAACCAGTCTAGCAGAATGTTTCCAAGGAAAGGTGTTTTCCTACCCAATACCCAGTCTTCCTGTCAGGACCTCTGTTCCCAGCCTTTCAAACCATGCTTCTCTATTCAAGAATGGATGGTTCAATGCCCATGAGACTTTACATTAGCTTATTATTAACTGTGATAATGATAGTTTGTGGCTCTTTAAGGTCATGACAGAAAATCCAGGGAGCAAGACTTTACTCAGAAGAGAAATGTTTGCGAGTCTTCTGTCTGTAGGACTTGGAGCAGAAATGCTTCGTTTGGTGACCCCAAGCTCTTAGACTTAATACTGCTCCACATCTTGCTAACTAGGGTTCTGCTCTTTGAAGATGTTCCCAAATCCTGTATGTTCCCATTACATTTGGAGCCAAACAGAATGCCTCCAAGGGGTTAGTGCAAACAGTCTGGCTTTGGCCTATGGTCAGATGCCTCCTAAGTGTGTGGGTTTCTGATTGCAGTGGACCTCAACACACATTCCTATACACCAGACCTAAGTGAAGCTTAATTAAACCCTCCACAATTTCTAGCTTCTAACTTATTTGTACAGGGCGATTCCTCCTGCACCCTGCTGATTAAAAGATCATCAGCTGATAGTCCCCTCTCTCCTCCTTCTTCTCTAGCAGGATTTGTTTTGTGCTCTCCTTGGGCCATCACTGAAGTGGATGAAAGGCAAATTGCAGCTGTGAGAGCCCCAGCGCTCTGCACAATTAAAGAGAAAACAACAATCTCGCACCTACAGGTACACAGTTTATCTCAGATGTGTAGCCATAATGCAGACCAACCAAAACTTCAGAATGAAACTCTTTTCATCATAGATTACCAAAAGGCCACAATGTTTGTGCAAATCGACTGCACAGTCAGGAAGAGTTGTAAGGAAAACAAACTCCATGCCCGCTACTTTGGCTTGGCTGGGCTTTGGTTATCTGGGCAGTGTTGAAGCAAGAATGCACATTTAAGCCGTCATGAAGGCCATAAAAACAGGTCATACTGGGCCCTGACATCTGGTGTTTGTGATTCATGGAAGCACAATTTCTGTAACATTTACACTTGGGCCAAGTTTGAAATACACCCAGGAATGCTTACTGAAAACACTGTTTTGGACATGTAGGCTCAAGGTCCTAATAGTCTTTGCGCTCTTTAGAAGAACACATGCCCCTAAAATAAATTTTGGCCCCAGAATCAAGGTGGAATACTTTCCAAACATGTCTTCAAAAATGTCAGTAGTGACAGTGAAGGATAAGGTGTGGCTAATTTTTTGCTATTTACTTATTTTGGTGTTTTAGAGACAAAGTCTCACTGTAGCCCCAGCTGGCCTAGAACTCACTATATAGACCAGCCTGGCCTTGAACCCACAGAGATCCACCTGCCTCTGCTTTCTGAGTGTTGGGATTAAAGATGTGCACCACCACACCTGGTAGCTATGGATAATTAAATTCAGCCTGGCAAATGTGATCCTAGGTCATTGAAGGCAAATGTGGAGGAGTCTGAAGCTTTTCTTGAATTCAACACTTTTGAAACGTTTTCATTTTATCTTTTACTAATGGGAACAAATGGTTTTAAGCCAAGCCAAACATTACTTGGGTAAAATGGGTAATTGTGCTTAGAAAAGGAAGACAATGCTTTAATCACAGAGATTCTACCCTATGCTCCTGCTGAGGATAGATAATGACAGCCATCCTGATCCATCCTACTAACAGTTTCCTATGAGATTGGAAAAGCCAGGCTCCATTTAAAAGCATTTGGGTAGGTTTTACATTTGAAAGGCATTGCATCCTGGCTCTAGGTTTGGGTAAGACCTAGAAAATGTGTCCTCCAGACCCTTCGTAGCTCTCTTTGCCGGGCCATTCAGGATGGAATGGCCTGGACCTCTTAGAAAGGCCTCTAGGGAGACACAAATCCTCCTATGACCAATCACGACTCCTGTCAGAAAGCCTGATACCACTAGGAAATGACCTCTCTTGTGTTCTTTTTTTTCTTCTTTGAGAATCCCCCTCTGATTCGAACACTTACTGTAGCTGCCTCAGTAACTATTCCCAGAGGCAGACCAAAGGAAAATACTTGTTGAACAAGATCAGGCTTTTGAGTAGTCTCCAGCGTAAAGTTTCACAGAATGCCCCTTTTATAAGACATACCACCGAGACATCTCCAGCTTCACAATGGTCCTCCCCCTTATCTTCATTATCTGTGTAAAAATGAGATCTAGACCATCTCTGAGCCCTGAACATGCTATAAGTTCCATTTCCCCTGGCTCCAGGAAAGATCTCATAAATTGGAGAGCAATGTCCCTCAGGAAGAAATAATTTGGTAGGTGAGGAGCAAAGGCCGCTGCTTTGTCTCCAGAGGAAGAGACCTGCTTCTGTGGAGGTGAGTATGTGATCTAGTAGAGTCTGCCCACTCCCCCTGGGGCCCTTTGAAAGAAGATTCTAATCTCCAGGGATTTGCCATCAAGAGAAATTTCATGGAATCACATTTAGCAATTTAGCACTTAGCAACTTTCACAAAAAAAAATCCCACACCAATCATAAAAGTTGGCTCAGCTGCACAAATTGGATAAAATTCCTAACAAGCAGTAATGAAAATAAAGAGAAGGAAAAACTGACATTCGGCCTCAAGGAGAAAACCCACCTACCTCCCCACACAAGGCTCTGTGCTGTGTAAACTTTGGAGACATCCATTTGTTCAAAGCTTACTTACACTTCAACTTTGTTCTCACAGGCAAAGGGCGGAGGGAAAAAAAACCAGATGTTTATATAAAAATATCTTCATTTTATTACATTCCACACAATACATTTCCAAATAGTTTCCAACATCCACAAGTTATTTTGACACACAGGCAACTGAGCAATGCAAGGGATGTCACAGTTACAGGGAGAGGGGAGCAAGTAGGGCAGAAAGAGCTTCAGGTTTTCTTGTTTTGATGTTCTTTGGTAATTTTTAACTTTTTAGGTGTTTGCTTGCCTGCTGTTTTAAAGACAGAGTCTTTTAAAAGATGGGCTGACAACCTCAAAAACATAACTGGATTTTCCTATTCTTGTTTTAATCCAAAAAATGTGGGACAAGGGACAAGATGATTTTACTTATTTTCAGCATTCTGTTTTGTCAATGGCATTGCTACATTTTTTTTGTTTGTTTCTTGTCCCCCCCCCCCCCTTTTCCGCCCTTTGCCAGCAACTGGGTGACGGCAGCTGCTAGGGAACTATCAAGGAAAGGATTCTTTATCCAGAGACAAGGCTTCCCTCTGGAGGTGTCGTCAGGAGACTTCTAGTAAAGGCAAATGGTTTACCAGTCCCATCTAGTCCTTCGCCTCTTTCATCCACTCATTCACATTTTAATAGTTGGTATCACCGCTTTGTCTTCTGAGAAGCAACTCTAAACACATGCATGCATGCATTCATCTGCCCAGCCCATTTTTCTTAGGGAAGAGTGACCCTTTTCTCCCTCCAAGGACTATAGAATTTTGCTTTTTAAAGCTGCAAGGCCTGGCATTTTTATAGGCGAGCTCCCGTTTTAGACAATACTATGAAAGTTGCTGGGGTAGGAGAACAGGAGAGAGAGCTCTGGGGAGATCTCCAGCTTAACTGTATCTTGGAATTCACCATGTCATCAATGAGATGCATGTGAAATGATACTGCATGGAGCGTGGATAAGCACAGAGCAAGTTTACAAAGTGGTTACCACCTTTCTTTAGAGAAGAGGAATCGGCAAGGTGATACAGTAACTGGGCCCCTTGCTATTGCTACATTGGCTGAATTTTCTAGGTGTAGTTTCCTGATACCTCCCCGGACACCTGCAGGAATGCCAATCATTTGGAGGGAATGCCTGGCTCTAAATGCCCAGCTGGAGGTGAACAGCTATGGTGAAAAGCCCTTGGTGACTGGCATTGTTGTCGCAGCATCCACACACCCATGGCTGCTGTGGCATCTCACTCATGTTTCTGTCTCCATCTTCAGCTGGGGTAGGACACCCCTTGAAATCTCAAGGCAGCCACATGCTAGCCTTTCATCGAAGATATTCTTCCTTTGTTTTTGTCAGGCCTACTGTGGTTGAGACAGAGTAACTCTTTGAAACAATGGAAGAGTGGGGGAGCACTGTCCTTTCAGGAGGATGAAACAACCAGACACACAGGCTGAGAGTGTGCTGGGGAGACCTGTCTAGATACCCTGAAAGAATGCCAAAAGGCTCTCTCCCAAGCAATCCCTGAAAAAAAAAAATAGTATTTTGTTTTCAGAAGGTATCTGGAGATGTTATCTGACTAGGCAGCCATCTTTGAAGAGAATGTTACACTTCCCCAAGGATTCCTAGCAGGAAAGTGGAAAACAAATGTGCCTAAGACTGAGCCCTAGTACAATGGAAATCTTAAAATACTTCCTATCCATGCAATCGGCTTCGCTCTTTAATGCCTCCTTTGCACACTGTCACTAGACAGCCGCTCTCTGACATCCCTCTCCCTTCATTACTTGGACAATGGACAATTGGAGGACGAATTGGAAGCAATGGTTGTATCTTTATCCTTGTCCTTCTCCCTGCCCGTGGAGCAGCATCTGCAAATGCCAGGCCAGTCCTTGAGGGCATATTTGCCAGGTCCCATGAATCTTTAAAGGGCAGCACAGTGGTACATTTCAACAAATGATCATTTTCTATTTTCTCATAATATTTAAATAAGTCAGGTGGGCAGCCTTAAATTTTAGCGGTATAGATTCAGGCACACATTAACACCATGGAAGGAAAGCAAATGATCCCCTTTCCCCCATATTTTACAAACGCTATTACAGTGACCAAAATAATACCAAAGAATACCTTCTTTTTCAACCCCATCCCATACGGGCCCAAGGACTCCCCAGGGTGAGGAGACTTTGAAAAGATAACATTTGAGTCCTGCCATCTCCTCCCTCTGTCTTTACCATCCTGTTCTCAATTAAACAGACTACCGTGCTTCCTATATCATCCCAGATGACTTAATCTTTATGACTTATTCCTGACTGGACTTGACCCATCAGAGCTAAACATTCATTATGAACGTTCTTTTTTTTTTTTTTTCTTTTTTTTTTTAAATAAGGCAACATGAGACACATCTGCTTTAGGGCTAGAAGTAAAGATGATTCCATGTACCCAATGACTTCACAGACACCAGGAGACATGACAAGTGGGTCATATCTGAGTGCCCTCGGGGGAACCATCCTCTTCGGTCAGGTGGGTTGGGGGTGGGGCTAAGGATGGGTGGAGCCACATTGCATTTCACGAGGCCTCGATTTTTTTTTCTAGGTACCTGGGGATGACAATGCCAGCCAACAAAAACCCAGCCAGAGCTAGATAAGGCAACAAAAAGCTTCAATCACTTCTCCAAGTAAATAAAACTTGTACAGTATATTATTTTCTTGTAAAATGTACCCCAGGAGAAGCAACACAAGAGTGAAGGGGCCCCTCTCTACACATAACCATGCACTCCTCCTTCTACAGTGAGCCAGTCTCTCCCTCACACACTCCACACACACACACACACACACACACACACACACACACATACACACACACACAGGCGCGGGCGCACTGCTCTTCACAGGAAGTGTATACTATGTACATACACACAGAGCCAGGCTCCCCTCAAGACACCTGGCAGCCTGCCCACCGAGAGGAGGGGTGGGATAAGGCAGGGGAGGAAACAAGAGAACCAGTCTCTGGAACAAAACCAGTTGAGCCTTGAGTTGTGAAGTGCTTAGGGGCGGATCTCTTCTGGTATTCCAAGATGCAGCATTAGAGTTGGGTTTTGTTGTTTGGATAATGAAAAGAAGAGGAGGAGGAGGATGAGGAGGATGAGGAGGAGGAGGAGGAGGAGGAGGAGGAGGAGGAGGAGGAAGAGGAGGAGGAGGAGGGAGGAGGGAAGAGGAAAAAGGAGGGAGAGGGAGGGAGGAGGAGGAGGAAGAAGAAAGAAAGAAAAGAAAATGAAAAAAATAGAAGATAAAAAGGAAAAAGAGGAACCCAAGGACCACGGAGAACGGGTGGATGATTAAGAGCGCTCAAGGTTGGGGACCCTGGAGAGGGGTTCACACAGAGACTAGGCGAGGAGAAAAAAAGTGCAAAATCGAGGCAATGTTTGCAGTCTTTCTTGTTTGTTTGGGCGCTGTTCTTGCTTCGGCCCTCAGCAGTGCGAGCCGCGGTCTTGCTCTAGCTTAATGGTTAGAGTGGGCTCCACCGCCAGAGGGGCCCCGTTGGTGTAGTGGGAGGTTTTGTAGGTGATGGAGTGATCGGTCTTCTTGGCCGCATAGCGGAACCGGTGGTAGTGGAGCACCAGGGCCAGAGCGACGGAGACCAGCACCAGCACAGCGCCCCCGGCGGCCATAACGTAATACCAGTAGGCTGGGATGGGCTGCACGGGCACCGTGTCCACTGTGGGCTCGGTCCCTGGCGGGAGGGTGCCCCCTGGGGGAGAGACACAGAAGAGTGTTGCTAGACTGAGAGCATGCGGACTCATAAAAAAAAAAAGAAAGAAAGAGAAAGAAAGAAAGAAAGAAAGAAAGAAAGAAAGAAAGAAAGAAAGAAAGAAGAAAGAAAGAAAAAAAAAAAAAAAAAAAAGAAAGAAGAAAGAAAGAGAAACACACATGCTTTGGGATGCTTTGGGTCATACAGCAGGGGCCCAGGGACGAGGGTGGTGCTCAGCCTTCATAGATGCCAAGCTCTTTATAATGTTATAATCCCCGACTGGGCCCTTTATGAGGCAGGTATTTATACCTATTTTACAGATGAGGAAACAGGCTTATAGAGATTCAACCAACAGTGGTTAGTCAGCTGATTCATAAGTATGGGATTCAACCAAGAGCTCTATCCTTACAAAACTTTTTTTATTTTTGCCCGGCAATCAGGAGGCAGAGGGTAACAGATCAAGGCCAGCCTGGTCTACAAAGGGAGTTCCAGGCCAGCTGGGGCTACAGAGAGACCCTTTCTCAAAAAAGAAAAAAAAAAAAAAAAAAAAAAAAAAGAAAGGAAGAAAGAGAAAAAAGCAAACCCCCAAAACTTTCTTTTCTAGTTAACCACAATTATTTATGATGTAGAGAAGCTTTCTTTCTTTCTTTCTTTCTTTCTTTCTTTCTTTCTTTCTTTCTTTCTTTCTTCCTTTCTTCTTTCTTTCTTCCTTTCTTCTTTCTCTCTCTCTCACACACAGGCACGCACACACACACACACACACACACACACACAAACATGTGCACACACATGTATAATGATGCTGTGATGACGGCTGGGATTCAGTTAGGTGAATTCTCCAAGTGGGTGGAAATGCCATATTTGGTGTGGCTGGCTGGAGTTCTCAAACCATATATTAATTAGGCTGGCTAGACTTGAAGGTGAATTCCACTTTGGTTAGCCAAGGCTTCTGTGCCCGTTGAAATCAGCCTGGTCCTGTCTAAACAGGTCAATTACTACTGTCGAGCAATGACTAACCCATCTTCATTTTTTTTTTTTTAATTGGATGGCGGGTTTTAGAAGTAGATTGGATGGGAAGTTGCAAGAATAAAAACATAGGCACAAAGCAATAGAGGGTGTGAGAGCAGGAGAGACAGGGTGAGAGCAAAAGGAAGATCATTCTTAATCATGGAAGAAAGCAAGGAGAAGGAGCCAGCCAGGGACTTGGAAGGCAACCGTGTTCACTGGCCGGCCTCTGGTTGCCATGGAGATGCTGTAGTAGATTTAAGCTCAGGGTAACTCTGGGGAAAGACTGGCTTGAGTCCCACTCGATGCAAAAGAGTGCTACGACTTGATTCTCCCAAAGATTTACATCAGATGAGAATCTGGCCCAGAAAGGGACTAGGTGCTTTTGAGCTTGCCAAAACCAGACATGATCTTAACTTCTGAAAAATGATGTATGTTTAACCTGTGAAAAATGCTTCCTAAACAGCTTGCATCACATGCTGTGCCTTTTGCTCAGAGGGTTCGTTGGGGAGGGGGCTGCTGCTGCCCTTTCGGATGTCACTGCCCCTTCTCGGAGGGCAAACCTCTGCTCACCACTTGGCCAGGGCTTGTCTATATTTCGTGACCCCATCCAGCCTCATCTTAATTTCTACCTAGGGTTATGGGCAAAGAAGTTTCCCGGGGGAAATGCCTGGTGAATGAAATGCTGAACTGAAGTTCACACTCTGAATTTTCAGTCAGTGTTTTCCAGTTTCTGTATCCTGAACCCTAGAATGTCTCGCTTCTGTTTGGAGGACAGCTGCGAGGTTTGTCAGACCTTCTGATGTTTCCTTGCAAGTGATGCAAAAATGACAGAATTTCCCCTGGACGTCTGCTGAAGCCTGCTCAACTTGCTAGCTCTGAATTGTTGCTTCCTTCAGTTTGTAGGTCCCATTCTATTAGGGTTCAGCTCCATTGGAAGCCACCAGAAGTCTTATGACATTGGAGGGGCTTTGATGAGGATAGGCTGCAGCACAGAGCTTGATAGCTTCATCTATGTCCTTGAAGTAGGAAGCACCCAGCACCCCAGCACCCCAGCACTCCAAAGACTGCTTCTACAACCTCATCTTCTCTCATATCAGATATACTTTTTCTCCATAAACTATTTATTTCTATCTTCTTTTGTTTGTTTGGGGTTTTTTTTTTGGATGAGGTCTCACTCTGTAGCCAAGCCTGACCTATAACTTAACATGTAGCCCAGGCTAGCCTCAAACATTCCCCTTCCAAATGTTGGGATTAAAGGTGTGTGCCATCACACCCAGCTACTATTTCTATTTTTTTCTTTGTTTACTTTTTAAGGGTTTCTACAATATAAGAGCACAGTTGTTTTCAGATCACATTGATGTTGCTCAGTTTGCCATACAATTAGGTAATTGGCGCTAGCATCCACGGATGAGGGATACCATTCGTCATTTGTTTTTCTGGGACTGTGTTACTTCACTCAGCATGATATCTTCTAGCTCTAGCCATTTTCCTGCAAAGCTCATGATGTCATCTTTCTTTACTGCTGCATAGAACTCCATTGTGTAGATGTACCACATTTTCTCTATCCACTCGTCAGTTGAGGGGCATTTGGGTTGGTTCCGGCTCCTTGCTATTGTGAACTATTTCTATTTTTAATAACTATTACTCATTACTATTACTGAGAAAGGACCCTTTCTTTCTCTATTAGTGGTCAAATTGGGGATTTTCCATAGAAGAATGAAAAAGAAAGCAAAGTGCTGAAAATGGTTCCTTTAAGTGGCCAGCTACAAGTTACATTGTGCTGGTGTCTACTCATAATTTATGTCATGGGGGGCTGAATGGCAACCATCCTGGTACTCAGTTTTCACGCGAGCTCACAATGATGTCTGGGGAACCACTGAGTGCACAGGTGGGCACAGAGTTCCTCAGAGCCATTCCTCTCCTGTAAACCTGTCCTCAGGCGTGGCCTCTGATTCTGATTGTGTTAGGAGGGCCATCATCGAACGAGGTTGCAGGTTGCCCATCAGAGAAAAGGAAGGAGGTAAATTCACAGCACCTGACCACAAAGGCAGGAGCATGGTCCTACCCACCTGCATTCCCTCCATCACCACATGGCCGCAGTACCAAAGTTCACTTTCCTCAGCCCAGACCTTGATTTCCAATATTGACTATATCAGTGTTAGGGCTGGGGAAGGAAAATCCTTAATGATACTTCGGAAAGTATTCATTTCTAATGATAAAGGCAAACTTGGGCACTGTGGGGAGACTCTTTGTTTCTGCTGGAGGGAGGTTAAATCATAGCATGTGGATAGTATTCAGAATCAGGTACGGGAGCCATTGCCTCAGAAGACAGATTCCACTGTGGGCTAAAAAACATCTCCCCATTTCCCACTAAAGCTTTCTCCCCTGAAATTATCAACATGTAGAATATGTGATAATTTTGAAAGATAAACGCCATTTGGAAATATTGTCTTGAGCTCTTAACTATTTTCCTAGACATGTGTTTGGAAAACGAGGAAATAATGCCACATGAGTCTATGCTTTTAATGTTAAGGGAGTTAGAAAAGAAATGATATAACAGTGGCTTTCTCCTGCCCCAGTGAGCAAATTAGGGAGCACAAGTCTCCAGCTAAACAGATTTGATGCTCTAGAGCAGTAGACTGTGGTGGCTTAGAATCAGGCTCTGTCATGGTCCTGAAGGGCTACGTGCTTATGAGACTGTACAGAAAAGAAAGGTGATAAGTCCATCATGTTTAAATCTGTGGCCCCCCAAAATCTTCCCAACAACAGCAACAACCCAATGAATGCCAGATGGATGGTTGGATAGATGGGTGGATGGATGGATGAATGGGTGGGCGGATGAATGGGTAGGTGGATGGGTGGATGGGTGGATGAATGGATGGATGGGTAGGTGGATGGGTGGATGTGTGGATGGATGGATGGATGGATGGGTAGGTGGATGGGTGGATGGATGGATGAATGGGTAGGTGGATAGGTGGATGGGTGGATGAATGGGTAGGTGGATGGGTGGATGAATGGATGGATGGGTAGGTGGATGGGTGGATGGATGGATGGATGGGTAGGTGGATGGGTGGATGGGTGGATGAATGGGTAGGTGGATGGGTGGATGGGTGGATGGATGGATGAATGGGTAGGTAGATGGATGGATGAATGGATGGATGGGTAGGTGGATAGGTGGATGGGTGGATGGATGGATAGATGGATGGATGAATGGGTAGGTGGATAGGTGGATGGGTGGATGGGTGGATGGATGGATGAATGGGTAGGTGGATGGATGGATGGTGAATGGGTAGGTGGATGGGTGGATGAATGGATGGATGGGTAGGTGGATGGATGGATGGATGAATGGGTAGGTGGATGGGTGGATGAATGGATGGATGGGTAGGTGGATGGATGGATGGTGAATGGGTAGGTGGATGGGTGGATGAATGGATAGATGGGTGGATGGATGGTGAATGGGTAGGTGGATGGGTGGATGGATGGATGGATGGGTAGGTGGATGGATGGATGGTGAATGGGTAGGTGGATGGGTGGATGAATGGATGGATGGGTAGGTGGATGGATGGATGGTGAATGGGTAGGTGGATGGGTGGATGAATGGATGGATGGGTAGGTGGATGGATGGATGGTGAATGGGTAGGTGGATGGGTGGATGAATGGATAGATGGGTGGATGGATGGATGGATGGATGGGTAGGTGGATGGGTGGATGGATGGATGGATGGGTAGATGGATGGATGGATGGTGAATGGGTAGGTGGATGGGTGGATGGATGGATGGATGGGTAGGTGGATGGATGGATGGTGAATGGGTAGGTGGATGGGTGGATGAATGGATGGATGGGTAGGTGGATGGATGGATGGATGAATGGGTAGGTGGATGGGTGGATGAATGGATGGATGGGTAGGTGGATGGATGGTGAATGGGTAGGTGGATGGGTGGATGAATGGATGGATGGGTGGATGGATGGATGGATGGGTAGGTGGATGGGTGGATGGATGGATGGGTAGGTGGACGGGTGGATGGGTGGATGGGTGGATGGATGAATAGGTAGGTGGATGGGTAGATGGGTGGATTGACGGATGGATGAATGGGTAGGTGGATGGGTGGGTGGATGGATGGATGGATGGGTAGGTGGATGGGTGGGTGGATGGATGGATAGGAAGATGGATAGAGGAATATATTTTGGACCAATGTTTGTACTCCTTGGAAAATGGTGATGACCCAGTGGACTTCACAGAACAGTTATTCTCAGAAGATTCTAGGAATCCTTCTCACCCATACAGTGCCTCTATGAGAAGTGGAGAAAGGTGTCCCCTTGGGCTGACACCACCCGCTTCAGGTGCCTGGGATGATGTACGACTGCCTCCTTTTCCCTAAGGGGTAACTGGGCTATTGTGGCACAAAGAAAGGATCCTGGGCGAACTCCACCAACCTGGGGTGCTGGTGAGACTTCAACCTGGCTGCGAGCTGACAGTGTCTCACCCAACTTTCCCTTCCATTGCCCTGACTTCTACCATTTACTTGCATATCTTTTTTTCTTTTCAGTTGGAAAATGCTTTCAATTCCTCAACCATTTTTCATTAATTTCCACTCCCAATTCTCCACAAAGTTTTCTCATTGTTTGAGATAATGAGAAGCAGATATTTAAATAATAACTCCAAGTGCATTTGCAAGGTTGAGCAGACTCCCATCTGCAAAAGTTATGAACTCCCTAGGGAAGAGAAATGTGAAGGCAAAGAATTTGGATTTTGAGAAATAAATTCTGAGAAGTCACACATGGGGAAAAAAATGAAAAGAAATGACCTGTTAGGCAGTGGGTCTCTTCCATTCCCATTTACAAACAGCATCACTAATTTAATAAGTAATTAGGAAATATGGCTGTAAGCACAGTGACAATGGTGGATGTCTTCATGTGTTAGCCACTGGTCTATGGGCTGTTCATGAATCATCTTTATTTCCCATGACTCTCAAGAGGAGGATGTGAGGACCGAGAGGATCAGTAGATCCACTCTAGTTTCACTTGGAGGAAAATTAAAGAAGAGGGCAGAGCAGCATAGAAGGAAACTCAAGAGATAGCTCAGAGCTCTCAGAATGGCATTCTGCTGCTTGCTGACCAAGTCAGACCTGAAGCCAGGCACACTGAATCCTCAGCTAACTGAAGCCCATGGGCTGTTTTTATAAATAAAGTCTTATTTGAACATAGCTACCCTCATTTGTTTACATACCACTTGGAGTTGCCTTTGTGCAAGACTGTGTATCCTCTGAAACCTGAAATATTTACTATCTGGTTTGTGAGTGCACAAGTTCGCAGATTTTGCTCTAACCAAGTGAGAAAGGCACAGGAAGCAGGCCTCTCCTCTTCTGCCTCCTTCTTTTCTGAGCGGTCTGAGGATGGGCTCAGTCTTGCCATTTTAAAATTTTATTCATTTATTCATTTTTATTTTATGTGCATGAGTGTTTTGCCTGCATGTATGTAACTGCACCTGTGGGTGCAGTGACTATGGAGGCCAGAAGAGGGCATTGGATAGCCTAGAAAAGGAGTTACAGACAGTTGTTAACTATCCTGTAGGTGCTGGAAACCAAAGCTGGTCCTCTGCAAGAGCAGCCAATGCTCTTAACCACTGAACCATCTCTACAGTCCCAGACCCAACCTCATCTTGAGTAAAGAAGACATCTCTTTTTTTTTTAAGAAGACATCTCTTATAGCTACATTCATGAAATGTCACTGAGACCTGGAGGAGCCACTTAGGTTTCCAAAAGGAATATTCTGGAAGACACCAAGGGTCAGTCTTTTGTACCTAAAAGCTGCTTTATGCTGGACTGTGTGAGAAGCCCTCTCTGTACCTGTTGAAAATGAAGCGCTGCTGAAGAGAATTTCAGATGAAAGGTTTATTTAATCTGTGAGATTAAGCAAACAACAGAAAAGGCTTGGCTCCACTAGAAACGTTTATAGAAGATAGAAGAAGAATGCAGCTGGGCCTCCTGGGTTGTTTGGAAAAGAAAGTTGAAGTACAAAGCATCCCTGAGAAATGAGTCTTTCCATTTGCCAAATGTGCAGTGTGCAAAGGTAAAGTCATTGGAGGTTAGCTGAGCTGGCAGAAACTTTGGGAGAGGGAGTGCCCATTCTGTTCCCCCCTCTTTGTCCAAAACACCTCTAAATTCAGCTCCCTATCTGGCTGAAGTCTCAGACACTTGTGAGTTTTTTGGTGGTATTTATGCTACCTTTTAAACTAAGGATTGTCACTCTGTATTCCTGGAGAGAAGTCAGTGAGACACCTTTTCTTCTGCCCTTCCACAAACTGACCTGGCAGCTGTTCAGATGAACTTGGGAGGGGATGCGACTGGCTTCTGCAACAGGAGAGGCCGAGTATACAAGCAAACTTCATAAACAGTGCCTTGGTGTCCCCTGGGCCAAGAAGGCAGTCAAGCAGCTACACAGTTGGTTCACATGTCTCTCTCTGCTCTGTAACACCTAGCCTTGATCTGGCAGCTGGAGAGGGGGGTAGGGAAATGGGGAAGATTCTCACACCACAGCTGCCTGACTGGAGCCCTGGCAGGGTTTAGGAGCATTTCTCTGTGTCTCAGCAGCACTCATAGGCCACAGTGCTGTACAGCACAGGAAACCCAAGGTGAAAAGTGCTGTGAAGCTCAACTCAGTCCTCCCTGCCCAGGGATGGGAATGTTGTAGCGGCAGGCAAAGCCTCCAAGTGGCAAGCCATGGGAGTGAGGGTGGGGATGGAAAAAGAGATGAAGAGTGGCCTGCAGGACCCGAATAGAGCTCAGAGCCTGAGGAGTCAGCGCACCACACCGGCTTCACCCTGTGTGGTTCTCCCTTAGGACGGTTCCCGTCCATGCCCATGAAACAGTCTTTGAGGTTCATTTTCTCCTGGTTGTACCTGGATAGAAATTGTGAGGGAAAGCAGGAAGGCATCCAGTGCAACCAAAAAAGATGAGGTACAGCACCCTTCGGATGGCTTGAGACATGTAAAAAACCATCAGAACCATCAGGACATATGGATGTATTCTCCTTCCAACAGCCCTTAGTGGGAGACGGAAGCACAGAATCCTGTGCTCCAAGGCCATCTATCACAGTGCATCCCTGCCTGGATCTCCAAGGAGCTCTAGCAGGTCCCTGCTGCATTCAGAACTTGCAGCCTCCAGCAGGAGCAGAAACTCCACCCTGAGCTGCTAAAAATAACCAGCTGATCACGAGCCATAGGACTCCGATTATGGGCTTTATATTTTTTTTTACTGGGTTCTTTATTATTCTTTTTTCCTTTTATTGAAAAAAGAAAGTATCAGTAAAAGGAAACAATCCATCACCTTAATTATACCACTTTTCAGTCTTTTTTTTCCTTTCCTTTTATACGCAATTTTTCATTTGTTAAAGCTCAAATCCTGGAAAAAGATGCATGATGACACCATGTTTATAACCACCGCACATGAAAAAAGAAAGTTCTGCACACCCCAGCTACACTGTTTAAAATGTGACTCATAAGGACAGCCAGATCTTTTAAAGAATCACATGACAACATAGTTTAGTCATTCTCCCTCTGCCTTGTCTTTCTCTACACAGTTCTATGTGGCTTCTCTTCAATATCAACTCACACCCAGGCACACAATCTACCCGTATGTAGAAAACAGAATGCACCAGGCAATAAGAAGAAAAGGCCCAAGTTACACAGCTGGAAATCAGTGAGAGGCAGAAAATGAAAGACACTTCAAAATATGGAAGATCAAGAATACGTAATCAGTCCAGGTCTAAAGGCCGCTTCCCTTGCATTTCCCTAAAGATTCACTGAGTACACATTGATCTCTCCTAATGAATGGGATTACTTCTGTTGCATGGCTAATTTATAATGGAAAAGAAAAACAACCCTAATTCAAAAAACACACCAGCAAATGCAAATGACGGTTGTTAATGGTGCTTCCACATCAGCTTCCCATAGGTTGCCTGCCCAAACCTGGCTTCTCTCTGTTTTTCTTTTTTAAGTGAAAAGATTGATTTTCTACCTTGACTAAGAGTGCTTCTGCCATCCCACCCAGGAAAGGAACAGAATGCATGTCACTAGGCTCCACAGAACATAGGGTCCTTTTCCTTCTCCCAAATGGAGATGTTGGCTTGATTAAAGATAGAGGCATGGTGAGGTCAACCAGCTCTCAGCTTGAGAGAAGGGCTGCCCCCTGGCCCTGGGTTCACCAGGGTTCCAAGTGGGAGCTCAACAGGGCACATGTCAGTGAGACTGTCCCTTCTCAGGTCCCACTCCGTTCTTTGCTCTATGCTCTTTGGCCAAGTCTCTGCTCCCTAAGACTTGGTTTCTTCCTTTCAGAGATTCTCACCATCTTACAACATTCACAAAGGAGACCTTGCCATCCACGCCCTATCTATAGCCCTAAAGCCCTGGGAACAAACAGGGAAGTCTTACCTTCAAATCACTAATCCCCGTGTTTATTTTGTCTACATGTGCACTTGCCACTCAGAGGAGATTTTATTTACGAATATTTTTACAAGTGAACACAACTGGGCCATGAAGCCCCCTGGTGTGCATGGCTTCAAGGAAAGCACGTGTGTTTGGTTTGTTTATTCTCTTACAGAAGTCAAGCCCTCAGCCACCGTGCCTGTCAGTCATGACCTGACAGGGTGCTGTGCACAGCATTTGTGGAGGTTGCTGGCAAGTCTTGAACCAGCTTTTTGGGGGAGTTGTGAGACTCAACAACCCACAGAGAGTCAGAAGCAGGTAGAACTTCCCCAGGATAGGCATAACCTTGGGTCCTGAAAGTTAAAGCCCAACTGTGAGGCAAGCTGGTCAGTCTAGACCTCGGCTTTCCTTCCAATACTGTGGGTGTGTGATCACATACCTTATACCCAGAGAGCAGTAACATGTGCACATGGATACCCAATACTTCCAAATGTGGACAGTGGCATGGAGCAGGGAGAGGGTAGAAAGGGTAAGGCAGCAAGCAAGCATGTTCCAGCCCCTGAGTTCACCGCTCCCCACGCCCTGCCATCCATTGTCTTAGAGCTGTGAGGGATGAGTGGCAAATTACGTGAGATGATTCAGAATCTGTGAACCATCTAGGTGTCAAGCCAAGAATTCATCTCTTTCTAGTCAGGAGCTGGGAAGATTAACGAGAGCAGGGATAACAAGTGTAGATGTGAGATATAAAATGGTTGAGCTTATCTCTAAAATGCTGTCATCTAGAAGGTTAAGCCCAGCCAGCACAAACAGGGCACCAAAAAGGCCCTACAGACTTCCTGCCATCGAGCGGGGGAGGGTCTGTGTCTGTGAACCTGCTTCCACATTCAGCTATCTTCGGGGGTACTTACAGCAGCCCCTGAATGCCCAGCACTAGACACCTGGGTGGACTAGGCAGCATCAGTAGCTGGATTGATTGCAGAGGACCAATGTAAAGCCCAGTGCAGTAGAAAAGGCCAAACACAAGCACTGTTCAAGGCTGGAAGCCCTTCTTTTCCGGGATGAGGCAAGCATCCCAGTTTCTCCATTCTTTGCTTTGTTCTCTATTTGTTTTCTTAGGGAGAAACTGTCCTTTTCCGGTTCCAGCTCTGAATTTCAAGCGCTCTAACCCAAGTCAGTGAGCGTACCTCCTGACTCCCTTTACCAAACACCAGTTTCTGAATCCAACTTTCCTTTCTTTATGATCAAGTCTTTTCCTAACATCTTTCCTCACAAGACTGCTGCCACCATATCTCGCTGAGGGTTCATTGAGACCTCTGCCTTGGTACCCTGGAGCTGGAGAGAAACCATCTCAGTCTAAAATGAATCATTGCCACCTTGCTCAACACTCCTACATTTTCAGCCTCATTGCTCCCCGTTGGACAATGCAAGGCTGAAAGGTTTATCTGTAACCTATTTATCTCTATTATAGGTTTCTAAACTTTAATTAATCGAGAGACAGGGAGGATCTCAATCCCAGCATCTACAGGTGTCACTGGTGCCATCTAGTGGCGGGAAGAGGTGACATCTGTTTTCTCTTGCAAGCTTTGTCAAATTGGGGTTTACTCCTTCAAATTCACATCATCTGAGAGAAGGAAAAGCCATGCGAAACAAACATCTTTTTTTTACCTTGAAATTCCTCACCTGCAAAAGCTGAGATGGGTTCTGGGAAGAAAAAAAACACAGGAAAAAACCAAATTAGATAATGGGAAGAAGTAATTGGATAAGCATGCATGATGACAAAGATGGCTTCTGTTAGGTCACTGGTAGTACTCTACAGAAAGTGACCCATACCCTCCACATGGTCTAGACTGTGTCTAACACATCATCACCTTGAGGCTGGGGCAAGTGGAGAGGATTCTCAAAGTTGCTTTGGAACAAAAAAGTCCTTCATAGAGTAATGGGTCCCCAAGGCACTGTAAGCAGTCACTTACCACTGATTACTTTCTCAGAGCTAGGATTACTGTTAGATGCCCAGGCCCTGAGAGTTGCCTGGGGGAATAGGGCAGGCCTGGTTGCTTCTGACATCATCAGACCCATGCATCCTGCACCCACCAGCTAAGAAAAGCACTTGGTGACTTATAGTCATTCCAAAGACTGGAAGCAAGTCCTATTCCCTCTCGGGATTCCCTTCCTGCTTTGGGGACCTCCCATGGCTCTGATAGGAGGTGCTCAGGGTATCCTTGAGGAAACCCCTGCTACAGGGTGAGGCCTTGGGTAAAAATATGTGCATCTCGGGAGGGCTGGCTGCTCAAACTGACCAAAGCGACATGTTGGACCTCTGGTTTCTACACATCCTACAACCCCAGCTCTTAGGCATTAGAAGTATTAGCTTTAAAACAAAATGTAGCATCTTATTTCTTATGTCATAATTTGCCGTGCAGTTCATTCACGTGCAAGAGCTGCTTGGGTAATTGTGTTATCACTCTTATATAGCATGTGTACTACTTTTGCTCCCTACTGAAGGCTTCCATTAAATCCATCAAACCTTTTCCAGCATGTAATTCTGACTGGCAGGTGCTCTTGTCCTCTAGCATTTTCTTGCTAAAAACTGGAGTCTGATGATGGGGTCTTGGCATCTTGAATTTTCATACACTTAGTGCACATCTATTTCTGATTGGGAGCATGGATATAAGCCTTCACCTTACCTCATACCTCTCCTAGCCTGAACTCAGCCCGTGACACACCCACACTTCTCCTGAAAAGACTGACATTGCTTCCTCTGGCTTATCCCAGCCTGTGGTGTCTCATTTGATACAGCCATGGAGACAAAGGTAGCCACGTACCCATGCAGCTCTCCAGCGGGACATCAGTGCTTATCCGAATGTCATCGATGGCGATCTCTCCTGATCGTCCTTTTCCTATCACTCCCTCGAACACGATCTAGGGCCGGAAAAACAAGAGCCATGGTTAACTGACAGTTCGAAGATTTTCAATTTTCTATGAACAGATTAGTGTGTGCGTGCATGTGTGTGTGTGTGTGTGTGTGTGTGTGTGTGTGTGTGATTGCACCTGGCACACATCTGTGGACCACATGGCTACATCTCTTGAGATCTTAATTTAAAAAGAGTTTGTGCAAATCAAGTGCATATTTGAGGGGCTAAGAAAATATAACAAGGTGATGGATATTGTTGTCCAGTAACTAGAATGCACTGATTAAAAGGACCACAATCAGAGCATATTTGAAGAGGGGGGGGGATGAAATTTCCCTAGCTATTTCTTAGGTTTCTGTTTCATCAATACCTTTCAAATGCCCAAGCCAGGTATTTGAAAAACTCAGAGGACATGGGCAGGTGAGGGCAGGAAGGGAAATACAGCATTTTAGTTTGGATTGCCTTGTGGGCTCCCTTTCCTTATGGCTGGTTATTGCACACTGACTTACAGATCCATTAATACAACTAGCAGGGGAAAGGTTCATTCTTCCACCAACAATTTACTGAGCACCAGTAGGTTATATGTTAGGCCCAAGGATAGGATAGTAACAAAACCCAATAGAACTCTGCCCAGAGTTCTTTCTAGCGGGTGGGACAAAATGCCAACAGGTTCTTATAATAACCCGCATTAAGGGTAACAAGTGGGAAAGCAAGTTGGGGTGCGAGTGTCTCAGAATGCCTTGCAACCCCTTGTAGCAAGCGAGTGGCTACAAGATGCACAACAGAAGCCCCCCCGCCCTGTGGCCTCCAATCATTCCTCATCCCTGCCCTCCCCAGGCTCTCTCTGCAAACGAGCACACGTCCTCTGGCAAGCTGACAGAGCGGTTGGCTGCCTTACCAGCCATCTGTTGCTGCTCTTCATCTGGGGAGGAGCAGGTTAATGCTTTGGCTGGTTCTCAGTCACCTTGTCCATGGTGTGTCTATTTCTTACCAACCTGTGCTATAGCTGCATGTGCCTCAGTCTCCATTCCACAGATAATGGAACTCATATTTGGAGCTGAGAGAGAGAAGCCACTTGCTTCAGGCTCTCTAGGTCTAGTAGCTCCAGAGTGTAATGGCTACCCCATCTATGCCCTGTGGATTCATGCTCCCTGGGGCAGGTCTGTTCTGGTACACTATGCCCACTGTCTCCTCCATTCTGAGGGATCCACCGACTTGTTTGTGGAGGGTTTGTTTGTGTTTATTTCCCTGGCTTCTATGTCCCTTTGTCAGCATACCTGATAGCAATCTAAAATAAAATGGAGTGAAGAAACATTTGTCAGAGAAGATTTCAGCAATATAAAAGGCAATAGGAGGAACAAAGAACCAAGTCTGGGCGTAGAGATAGGCACATTCTGAATAACAAATAAGAGTGTCATTTAGTTGCCATGGCGACCCAAGAAACACAATGAAAACAGCGGAGCTTAACCACGTCCCCTAATGATGAATGGGCAGACTCTTTGAAATACCGAAATAGGGATCACAGTTCCCTTGGATCTCACATCTACCTTCCTTCCCTCCCTGCCTCACCTGATACTCCATGTCATAGCTGGGCAGGATGATGCGCCCATGCTTCCACTCATTGCCCTGGTCCTCACGGATGACCCAGAGGAGCTTGCTCTCCTGACTGGCTTCCCGTACCACCTGCAGCGCTACCCCACGGCCGCCTATGGCTTGGTACTGGAACTCCATGCACACGGGGCTTCGGGGCAGGTGCACCGGCGGGCTGATGAGCCGTCCATACTGGCCCTCTCTCCGACCATCACTCTGTAGCCGCAGGAAGTTCTTGTCATCTGGGAGAGATAAATCCAAACAGAAGTCCTTAGTATATACTTGGGAAAGACCCCACTTCCAGCTGTGACCCCTCCAGCAGAAAGTCGGACTGGAGTTGTGGTGGGGTTTGGTGTTTTAAAACAGGGTCTCACTACATAGACCAGGCTGGCTTTCAACTCACGACCTTCCTGTCTCTGCCTCCTGAGTGCTGAGATTACAGGTGTGGGCCACTCTGCTCTCCTTCCTGTGTCTTATTTTCTTGAGGTTCCTTCAGAGTTTTAACTCAAGGCTATGTCCTCTTGAAGCCCTTTCTTCAGTCTGTGTCACATTGGTTCCTCGCTTTGCTGTCTGAATCACTTGCATGTCTCTATCCTATAAAGCCCCTGGCATGGTCAACCTCAAACCTTGTATACCAGTTTGTTTTTTCTCCATAAAGTCTGAGAGGCCAAACCCATGTCGTATTCATCTCTGGCTTACCCTAAGGTCCAATGGCATCTACCACACTGAATTACAAGGGAACTGTTGACAGGAGTGAGGTGGTGGCTTGGTTAGAGGGTGACTCTGGCCAGGTGGATTATGCTTTGAGCCTTTGTTGTATCGGTTGGGAACTGTCCAAATGGAAGACATTTAAAAGCTTCTGCCTCTGCCAGAGCTGCTAGATGATGCCTGGGCCCCAGTGACTGTGACTTGAAAACCCATATCGGCTTTAAGCAGAACCAGGAGTGGTGAACAGACATTCTGTTCCCTTCTCTGTGTGTCCCAGGATGCCTGGACTTGGCCCTTCTCAGCTAGCCAGGCACACACAGTTGCTATGATAAAGATACAGTCATTATCATTAACAAAGCCTGGGTGTTTAGCAGAGAAGGTACATGTTCTGCGAAATTGAAGGTCCACCCGTCCAAATGCTTCAAGAATGGCCTTTTTGGCAGATTGGTTTTTAAATCCATCAGATACTTATGCAGAAGACTGAGCTCTCACTATAGTTGGTGGCCCCCACACCTCACAGACACAGGTGTGCAGACAGGCACCTGCAACCCTAGCCTGTGTACAGAGACCAAGCACACTGAGGAGGAAATCTCACGATCTGCTCTGGGCTCTGTTATGCTGAACTCTTTGGCAAGGAGGCAGGGACATGTTTTCACTACATACTCAGTGTGGAACGTGGGCAGGCCGGACACCTCAGGGTCTTGTTAACATGGTGCTGTGCTGGTCTGAGGTGTAAGCAGAGAGCTTTCTCGGGCAACATGGATGGTGAACATGCTGGGTCTGTCAGGGAAGGACAGGCTAGCATTCTAGAGCCCTGAGTCAACGCCTGACTCTTGGATCTCCACTTGGCTGTGGTCCCTGTGCTGAGGTCATCTTTCTAGGTGACAAGCCTCCCACCAGTGGTCCAGAAACAGCTTCTCCCTCAACCCCCAGTGACTTTATTTACCCCCTAGTTCTCTGATTTCCCTTCCTGTAATCAGATGCTCTGGGATTACTGCTTGAAGCCACCCCCCCCTGTGCCAGACCAGTTTAGGATGCATATGGAGAAAGGGAGAGGGAGGGAGGGAGAGAGGGAGGGAGGGAGGGAGGGAGGGAGAAAGAGAGAGAGAGACTCAGTTTTGCTTCTTTCTCCACCACGGCCAGGAGTGTCTTCACACCCTACATCTGACCTGACCTGTTCAAGGCATCAGCACAGATAAGGAAGAGGCAGTTGCCTCCAGGACAGAATTTTAATGACGGGGTCTGCTGAAGAGGGAGGAGGTGCTGATCATAACCAGACACTCAGTGATCTTCTAACTCTATGCTTCCTCTACCGGATCCCACTGCTTCCACTATTAACGATAATAATCACAACTCATAGTAGTGTAATGCTTTACAGGTTACAAAGCACACAGGTATGCATGATTGCATTCCATCTTTGCTAGACGCATGTGAGCTAAGACTTACTAATTTTACTTTGCACATGATGTAGAAATCAAAGTTCAGAAAGATTAAAGTGACTTGTCCAAGAAGAGGAAGTTGGTTAAATGGTAGAGTCCAGACTTGAGTGAGGGTTCTTCCCTTTCTGTAATGTGTCTACCTACCTGCAGGTCTTGCCCAAATCCTTGCAATCAGTTCCTGAGGCAAGGCAGCCCCCCACTGGGCCTGCTGTCTTCTTTTCTAGCGTCCCTGCAGCTCCTTTCTCTTCTCCACCTAGTCCATCTCTTTTGCCATCTCCTCTTCTAGCCATTCTGGTACATGTAACCCCCTCTTTCTTAACAACTCTAGTGTTTGTTAAGTGCACCAGTGATTTTACCTGCCTTTGGAAGGATTTGAAGCCATTTTCCATGGTAATTACCTGACACTCTTACTCTTAACTGGTTTGGGTGTGTCTTCCGAGAGAAAGAGAGAGAGAGAGAGAGAGAGAGAGAGAGAGAGAGAGAGAGAGAGAGTTGATTCTTTCTCCTTCTACCCTATGGGCTCTGGGGATCGAACTCAGGTCCTCAGGCTTGGTGGGCAAGTGCCTTACCTGCTGAGCCATTTTGCTGGACCCCATCTCAGACTGTAAATTATTGGTCTTATTCATGTAAGGTTTAAAACTGCTTCTTTCTCCCTTGCTTAGGTAGTATACCATGTATATCACACTGCTCAGAAAGCTTGTTCCCTGAATGAGTAAGTGAATGAATGACAACAGAGAAGGAGTGAATGAAATGAGGGAGATTACGCTAGCATCTGCCAAGCCTTCGGATCCATCTGATCCCCTTGCCATAGACTCCATTTTCAAGACCCAGCAGCTCTCTCCAGAGGCGAGGTGAACTAATAACGCCAGGATGCCCTATGGAGGCTCCCGTTGACTGCGATGCCAGCGAGGAGCCTCCAAATGCTCTACACCCCCGGTAACTTCTGAGCCCTCACCATTTTCACCTGGTCTATAAAAGAACGCAGATTTCAGTCTTCTTATTCAGCTTCCTTCTTTCACAGTTTCACAAATAAGACCCACTTGCTGCCTGAAAATTGCTTGGCGGAAACTCTGTTACTTGTGTGAATTTGCATTCTTAAACGGTAGGGGAAATCATAGAATGGTTCTAACTGGGAAAGTCAAAAGTGTGGGGGGTGTGGAGCGGTGGGCTGGAAGGATTTTATCTGGGTCCATCTGATCCTTCCTCTTCCTAGAACCTGAGGCAAAACCAGGGCAAAGGGTCCCCAGTCTGCCAGTCCAGGGAGCCTCCGAACCCTCCCTCTGCTCCTCTTTCATCTCTCCTTCTCCCTCCTCTCACAGTAGGCTGATAATCACTATGCATGATTTACAGGACCATGGCAAGACCAGGGAGTTAATGCTAGTGGCGTGCTTAGCACGAGCAGCTGAAGGATCATAATTCAGCGCTGACATCTGAGCTAATCCACGAGTTTGCAGAATCTCCAGACAAGCAGGCCTCTGGATTTCACTTACTTAAATCATTTGTGCCCCACTTGTCTGTTAAGTGCTATGAGCTCCAGGGAAGAAAGATGATATGTAAATTTAAGGAATTAGCAGTCGCCATCAGTCAGAGGGACGCTGAGCTGCAAAACATCCCTGCCTGTCAGTGAGAGAGGTCTGATTAGAACCAGGGACACTATGAAGAGGGAAGGACTCACACAGGAGAAGCACAAGGAAAGGAGGAACAAAAGCAAAGGAAGAGGATGAACAAACCGAGCTGTTACTACACAACAGATACAGCCCAGGAGCCCGCGGCAGTTCTACCTTCAAACATCTCTCTCGCACATGCCCGTGCAACCAGGAGTAGTTAGTGTCCTCTCTCTTTCTCTCTCTCTCTCTCTCTCTCTCTCTCTCTCTCTCCACACACACACAAACACACACACACACACACACACGCACACACAAGTCTTCTGAGCAGGGTCTTGGTAGGTAGTCCACACTGGCCCTGAACTTGTGGTCTACACACACACACACACACACACACACACATGTCTTCTGAGCAGGGTCTTGGCAGGTAGTCCATACTGGCCCTGAACTTGTGGTCTACACACACACACGCGCGCGCACACACACAGACACACACACACACACACACACACATCTTCTGAGCAGGGTCTTGGTAGGTAGTCCATACTGGCCCTGAACTTGTGGCACACACACACACACACACACACACACACACACACACACGTCTTCTGAGCAGGGTCTTGGCAGGTAGTCCATACTGGCCCTGAACTTGTGGTCTACATACAGACACGCACACACACACACACATACACACACATGTCTTCTGAGCAGGATCTTGGTAGGTAGTCCATACTGGCCCTGAACTTGTGGTCTACACACAGACACGCACACACACACACATACACACACATGTCTTTTGAGCAGGATCTTGGTAGGTAGTCCATACTGGCCCTGAACTTGTGGTACACACACACACACACACACACACACACACGTCTTCTGAGCAGGGTCTTGGCAGGTAGTCCATACTGGCCCTGAACTTGTGGTCTACACACACACACAGACACACACACACGCGTGCGCACACACAGACACACACACACACGTCTTCTGAGCAGGGTCTTGGCAGGTAGTCCATACTGGCCCTGAACTTGTGGTCCACACACACACACACACACACACACATACACACACGTCTTCTGAGCAGGGTCTTGGCAGGTAGTCCACACTGGCCCTGAACTTGTGGTCTCCCTGCTGCCCTTCCCAAATGCTGGGATCACAGGCCTACGCCCTCCACATTGAACACATTTTCTACATTTGTATGAAAAAGGACACTGAGGCTCAAAGAAGGGGAGTCATGTTTCCAGGACAACGACTACAGAGTGACGAAAGTAGGATGTAAACCAGGTGGAGCCGAGTCGACTCTCCCTTGGGTGGAATTCTGGAGAGCGCTCTCTAACCTTTAAAACCCTTAGTCTGTCCGTCTGTATAATGTATATAGTAACGGTATTACTGCATAGGGTTGTAGGAATGAGCCCTGTAAAGTGCTTTGCACAGTAACAGGAATGTAACAAGAGTTCAGTAGTTAGTGATGCCACTACGCACACTGCCTCCCACACAGGCCAAGACTACCATTAACCTGGGGAAACTAGTCCAAGATGAGAAAAGAAGTACAGTTTAACCTATAGAAAGTGATGATGTTCTTTGGAATAAGATGCTTCCCTAGACCTGTCCTAACCCCAGAAACTAGCAGGCTCCAAGCTGTCCATCATGCACCATTCACCACACGTCTTCTGTGGTGATCTGCTGAAGATGAGATAAAATATGGATCAAGACTGGGACCTCAAGTACCACTAGAGCAGGCCCTGCGTCCCAGAGGAAGCAAGCACACCGCCAGCTCGTCCCTTCAGAGTGAGCCTCCGCAGCGGCAATGCGTTCTCCAGGCCACAAACCCAACTGGCAGGAACTTCTTAAATTTAGTTTTAAGCCTTCCTGCTGTCATTTAGACACATTTCTTCCTTCTACTCCTGATGGAACACAGCCAGTTTCTGTCCTCTGACTTAGAAACATTTTCACTTGTAAAGAAAGAATTAAGACCTACTGGGGGTGGGGAGGTGGCTAAGTGGGTAGAGTGCTTGTTGAGATAGGCCAATGACCTGAGTTAAGACCCCCCAAAACCGAGGTAACATGAGTCTGTGAACCCAGGAGACGGGAGGTAGAGACAGGAGAATCAATGGAAACTTTTGGGCCAGCTAGCCTGAGACACACGCGCACACACACACACACACACACACACACACACACACACGCGCACTAAAAATAATAAAAAAGACTTAAGACCTCCAGTCTTCGCTTCCCCAGGAAACACAGCCCTAGTCCTTTAAATGTCCCCTTTCCGGCCCTTTGTCTCTGTGGGGTGGGTCTCCAGTGACCCCTCTTCTAATCTGAATGCTTCAGCTCTTTCAAGTCCTGACATTTATACATCGATATTGAGATTGAATGCACGCTGAAGGTGAAGATTGTTCTGGAATCTCCTAACTTATGGCCTACTACTGCCAGATACTGAGAAAGTTCATGCATGCAGTGGCTTCTGGTTAACCAAGAAAAGGGTTGGTATGGCACCGGTGGGGGTTGGGGACAGGACTGCTTGACAAATTTACTTGGACCTTAAGGAGAGAAGCCCTTTGGGTTATCGGGAGATTTCCCTAATATGGCAACTGACCAGGTAAGACCGGCCGCTGCCTACTGAAAGCTGCCTTCTGGATCTTATGGTAATGGAGAGCTTCCAAAAAAAGACAATGGAAAGGAAATATGTGCAGTTGCTGAAAGAGAATGAAGAAATAATGTCCCTGAGATATAATTCCTCTCCTTCTGGACTTGATGTACTGGGGAGGCATTTCGCTGGGTCCTTGACTCAAAACATCTGTTGTTGCCAGTGATACAGAGAAAACAATCACATGGGAATGCACAACAGGAGTTCAAAAGGTCAGAGAGGACGTGCAGGGGATAGGGTCACCCAGGCAGTTCAACCTGCTGCTGTCTCTAGAAGGCTCTCTTGATATTTCACCTGGCGATTTATGGCCCCATCTGGGTTCAGCTGCTTAAGTGTCCCATGGACATGTGACTGCAGTTGGCCCAACAGCAGTAGATTCAATTGTGTTTAACCCACCTTACCCAACCTAGAAATAAATCACCAGCTTGATCCTCCTGGCTACTGCAAAGCCAAACATGCCATCTGTCCCCTACACATACTCCTGGCCAGCATCTTGCCCTTCTACTACAACCATCTGAGAGAATATTCAATGCAGCAGGAGATGCAGTCTCAGTACAGGTCATACCTAAAACATGAGTCAGCCCCTCAGCTGGCCTCCCAAGGTCAGTCTGTCTCTGCTAAGGTCCTCAAACTAACAACCAGTTAAGGGAAACACTGACTTTGGAAGAACTCAGCAGAATGTTTTCAAGCTTTTTCAACAGAGCTTTCTGCTGGCATGTAAGGTTTCAGACCTGGTCCTTGCCCGCAGCTTCCTGAAGGTGCTCCTAGATATCAGCTTCCACAGAAAGTTCTACCATCTATATAGTCTTGTTATCATTCTGCGCCTTCATTATCCAGACATTTGTGCAGAAACTCAGTCCCTCATGAGTTTCAGAAAAAGGGCTAACAATTTCTCTCTGTTGTCACCTCTTCTACAAAGCAGACATGTTTTCCTCCTTTCTTTAAAGAGAGACCTCTATTCTTTTCTAGTTGAAATTATTTCTTGACTATATGACTGTCTGTCATGGTCCAGAGCCCGAGAAGTTTCTATTCTTGTATTTGTAAGGGCTATACCCCATCCAAACCACAGTACCCTTCCGAAGGCAATTTGATCTAATGTCAATCTAGTGTCTGAATTGCTGGCAGACACTTGATCTCTTGAGAGCAGAGGGAGGCTTTTTAATTTTGAGTCACTGCTATGTCACCATCAAAAATCAAGTCCATCATAAAAAAGTTAATTCATAAACTATTTCCTTTGATTTTCCATGACCACGTAATGACCACACCCAGGCACACTTTAGTTCATCTTCTCCCTTGCATCTCCACAGTGAACCAGGACCCCCTCAGCAACCTCGTCTCCATCAAAATACCCCCAAACAGAAGTTAACAAGACTACTACTTACATCTGAAGGACCAGCCAACATGTGTAAAACCTGAATGTTTAGATTCTTAGCTCACTCTCACTGGAGAGTGCTTTTGAATCCAGAGTAAAAGTCTTGCTTTCTCAATCCCTTATGTAAGTTGAGCAAAGCTTGATCCTTCTGCAACAGTGTCCTATTTCAAGTAAGCTTTCCCTCTTTTCTTCAGACCACTTCCATGGCTTGAAGTTACTGACGTGAGGGATTATTGTAAGCATACTTCACAAGTTTAATCAATGCACAGAAGAGCACAGACATGTGCAGAGTCCTGTTCATCTTTGATCTTCTCTCATTTTTTAAAAATTATGAGAGAAGACCAAAGATGAACAGGAAAGCATTGATTTCCAGAATATATAAACTACTCAAAAAACAAAGAAGAAAGAAAACAAATGACCCACTCAATAGATGGAGCAAAGAGCTGAACAGAGACTTCACAAGTGAGGAATTAGAGATGGCTGAGAAACACCTTAAGAAGTGTTCAACATCACTAATCATTAAGGAAATGCAAATCAAACCACTTTAAGATATCATCAGCCGGGTGTGGTGGCGCATGCCTTTAATCCTAGCACTTGGGAGGCAGAGGCAGGCGGATCTCTGTGAGTTCAAGGCCAGCCTGGTCTACAGAGTGAGTTCCAGGACAGCTGGGGCTACAGGGAGACCCTGTCTTGAAAAGACCAAAAAAAAAAGATATCTTACTCTAATAAGACTGGCTAGGATCAAGAAAACAAATGATACCAAGTGCTGGAGAGGTTGTGGGGAAAGGGGAACACTCATCCACTGCTGGTGGGAATGTAAACTCATGCAGCCACTATGGAAAGCAGTGTGGAGAACCATTAGAAGACTTGGAATGAACTTGCCACCTGACCCAGCCATACCACTCCTAGGCATGTACCCTCAAGACTCACTCCACTGCAGAGATACATGCATGGCCATGTTTATTTCAGCACTCTTCACAATAGCAAGGAGCTGGAACCAACCCAAATGCGCCTCAACTGATGAGTGGATAGAGAAAATGTGGTACATCTACACAATGGAGTTCTATGCAGCAGTAAAGAAAGATGACATCATGAGCTTTGCAGGAAAATGGCTGGAGCTAGAGGACATCATGCTGAGTGAAGTAACACAGTCCCAGAAAAACAAATGATGAATGGTATCCCTCATCTGTGGATGCTAGTGCCAATTACCTAGCTGTAAGTATTTTTTGTGCATGGCCCCTTGAGCTTTTGTCCAAAGCAGTTGGGAGTGATGCATATTGGAAACAACAACAACAACAGAAAGGACTGCGTCAAAGATCTGACTGAAACAGTGAACTTCTGCTCAAAACAGTCAACTTCCACATGGAGAATATTGAGAAAGACTGAGAAAGAGATGAAAAGCACGTTTGGCAGAATGCATGAGCTCTGGTGGGGTGGGGGGATAGGGTGGGGGACACAGGTCTAGATTTGATTAAAATAAATAAATTAAAAAAAGAACTCCTCCCCCCAAATTATATTTTGGTGCTACTGATTGAACCTAGGAGCTCACGCTTCGCTCACACATGCTAGGCACACACTCCATGACTGAGCTCACACATGCTAGGCACATACTCCATGACTGAGCTCACACATGCTAGGCACACACTCCATGACTGAGCTATGTCCTTACCCCCTCTCTCTTTTTCTTTTGAGACGGGGTTGTACGAAGTTGCCTCAGCTGGTCTCAAACTCACTCTGTGGCCCAGGCAGGTCTTGAACTTTCATTTCTCTGCCTCTACCTCCCATATAGCTGTGATTATAGGTCTGTGAATAATAGCTCTCATTACATAACTATTGGTATTACTTAGTATTTACTTAGGACAGTGCCTGATGCTACATTCCTTGTTATTTTACTATAGTTCCTCAGAGAGGTAAAATAACATACACAGGAAAATAAAAATACCAGCCACTCTACCCGTCAGCATGGGCTTATATGAAGAGATACATCCCCTTAGTTCCTTGCTCCTTGGTTTTTACCAGCCCAAGCATCAGCAAGGCCCTGAAGCTCGTTCTCATGTTTATGTATAATACTGTGACATGTTCTATCCATGTACTGAAGCCAGTGTGGCTATTGTGTCTATGAAATATCACCAGTGCAACCACAGAGCTTCATTCATTCTAATCCATTAAAACAAAGACAGAAATAGCCATACGTGGCTGGGGCTCTTTACTGAACACTCTGGCACTCTGGATATCTGGTCTAGCCCGTCGTCTCAAGGAGCATCTGCGTCCTTCCTTAAAGACTCGATTCTAATCCTCAGAATTCTACTTATGATCAAAGCATCAGAGTCTGAAGACAATATGCCAGCTCTGTTAAGCTAGACATTTTGTCCTTGTAGCTTCAGAGGAGAGGCAAAATGAATTGTCAGAAGGTGGGGGGGGGGGCAGGCTCCTCTGCTACCACCAGGGGTCACTGAATTTGGAACAGAGTCCCCAGGGGTTGGTATGAACACACTCCAGGCAGCTCAGCCTCAGGATCTAAAAAAAGAAATTCTGAGTGGCTTGAAAGACAATGTTGAAAAACAAAAACAGTGGAATGAAACCAGTGGGTGTCTTGTCAGCCTGGAGCAACCATTACCACTAGCCAAAAGAACAGAACTAATTGCTGACTTGAAAGGGGGAGAAAAAAAAGAAAGAAAGAAAACAACTCAATCAGAAAATATCTAAGCAATGTAAGTAGTTTCTGTGAACACTTGTGATCAACTTGCTTGTGTATGGTTTTCCATCACGGCCATTTCTTCCCTCCCCACCCCTTCCCCTTTGTCCCCACTCCCTCAACACTTGATGCAGACACCTCCTTTCTGAAACTAATGATTTCTGTTTATCCATCTAGTGAGGGCATAAAGTGTGTAGCATGCTTCTCTTCTACAGTACAATGGTCTCCTCTTTGTGGAAGAGCGAAGTGGGGTGGCACAGTGGCTTTCAGGTTTGACACAACAACAGCGCCAGCCACTCCACCCCCATTAGTGTTCGCCCTGCTCCGAGCCAAGCACAGCTGCTTTCTTTCTCCCAACTGCTTCCCTTGGGGCCCCAACTTTTTTTGAAGAAGAAAGGACCACCCTGAACAGAAAGAGGCGGTCTATCTTCTGCTTAAGGCACAATTTTGAGTTTTGTAAGCAGAAAGAAAGTGGGAAATGGATTTTTAGATGATCAGAGGACAAAGGGAAGGGCTCTGAGAACTGTACTGTGATTTGGTTTCCCAGGGGCAGGTTACAAACTGCTACTTTTCCAAACTTCAGGGATTCCTCTGGAAGAGGAAAATAATTGTTTTCTTTCTGAGAATCCTAAGGGAGGAACAACATTAGATCCAGCAGTTCTTTATGGCCCCAGTGCTCTTGCTGTCCCCATCCGTCCGGCCAAAGGTTGGAATTTTGCCCATTTCATGAGCCTGCTCTGAAGAGCCTTCCCAAACTGCAGGGTCTAAGGAATCAGATGAAATAAAGACCGAGGCCAGCATTCCCAACCAGCAGCAAGGGTCAAGGGACCAGGCATTCAGGGGAGATTGGTGTCTAGACAAACGGGCTGGAGGTGGAGGGCCACAGGAGCACAGAAGACATGACTTGAGCTCTCCCAGAACCGCTACTTGCTAACTGGTAGCACTGTAGCCTGGCCTCAAAGACTCTTAGTGGAATCTGCAAGAATTATTAGAAAGGGATAAAATGGACCCTGATAAGAACTGATAAATCTTCCCATGGTATAGAGAGCCCACGTATGCAGTCCTTTATTTAAAGGGCTCAACCAGGCTGTACGTAAGACACACTACACATATGCACATGCACACAGAGAGACAAACACATGTCCACAAACACACCCATTCAGACACTATGCACACACACATACCTATACCCCATTCACCTTTTTCACATTCAGATAAAGGTGGGAGCTGGGGAAAAACAAACACAAATTAATTGGAACCAGTCTCAAAGGAGAGGAAATGAAATGAAAAATCCAGGCTGGGTTATAAAAATAAGTATTTTTTCCCAACGTGCAGGAGGCTCATTATATTAATTAAACATTACTGCAGTGGGGGAGAGGGGAAGGGGGAGGGTGATGGAGGCTGGGACTGGGGGAGTGTTCTCTCCTGTGCCCCAGGCTGTGGTGATCCTCAGATACAAATCTCTCTGAGCTAGTACTCAAATGCCAAAGAGATAAACACTTCAAATATGTTTTTCTTCAAAGCAGATGCTGTGACCCTCTGGGAAAGCAAGTGTGGGCTGTGGCAGGAGGTTGGCCCCAAGTGCTCTCCTGTGCCTGTCCCACTGTTGGGCCCTGGGGACAGGAGGTAGCACTGGCACTTGGGGTGAGGGACCGCAGAGTAGCTCTGAAGCAGCTAGTAAGGAAGCTCTCTCCCTTTTGTTTTCTAGCCTTCTTTCCAGGGCAGATCGGCAATATTTGGTCTGTTAAATTCTCAGAATTAGTCCCTTTCTCTCAAATGCTTATTTATGGGCATCTGAGGGCCAGGTGGGAGGTGTAGGAAGACTGAAAGCTAATGAGTGGGTGGACCAAGGTGTACTGGCTTGCAAGGACCACTTGTTAAATTTCTGGAATTTTGGAAACCAGCTAAGTGTAACCATTATTAAAAATTAGATTACAGAGTTGTGTTAAATTATATTTTAAAAGGAAAGTAATAAATACTATGTCATGGTTGGCTTCGATTGTCAACCTGACACACCTGGGAAGAGAGACTGGGGAATCTCCTCCATGGGACCGCCTGTGGGCATTGTCTGAGAGGCATTTTCTTGATTGTTGGGTAAGGTGGGTAGGCCCAGCCCACTGTGGGTAGTGCCACCCTGGGCAGGTGATCTTGGGTTGTATAAAAATCAGGCTGAGCGCCGGGCTGGTGGCACACGCCTTTAATCCTAGCACTTGGGAGGCAGAGGCAGGCGGATCTTTGTGAGTTCAAGGCCAGCCTGGTCTACAGACTGAGTTACAGGACAGCTGTGGCTACAGGGAAACCCTGTCTCGAAAAGACAAAAAAAAAAAAAAAAAAAAAAAAAAAAAATCAGGCTGAGTGCAGGCCATAAGCCGCATTCCTTTATGGTTTCTGCTTCAGCTCCTGCCTTGAGTTCCTGCCTTGGCTTGCTTCAAAGATGGACTACGATGTGGAAGGGTAAACTGCCCCCCCTCCAATCCTTTTCTCCCCAAGTTGGGTTTTCAGTCAGTGTTTTAGCACCACAATAAAAAGCAAACCAGTACATAACTTCAACTCAATATTCCATAAGTATTTTAGCACCTTTTTGCCAGTATCTCTGCTCTGGGGTTCTGTACGTTATCATATTTGCACAATGGAAAGCACTCCACCCTGCCCTCCGACTGCACTTCTCAACTCAGCCTCCCATGCCTGTGGCTAGAGCATTTATGACACCAAGCAGGTCTGAGGTTATGCCCTGATTCTTGAAAGCCCATTGTTAAAACATTTCCAGAAGGCCACCATTAAAGCATGTGACAGTAGGGCCTGCAGATCATTTCTGCTTCTTGCTCAAAGGGGCTCAGGGCAGTTTCTATTAACAGTGCCAGGAGGGGCTTCTGATATCAGGCCCTTTGAAGACAAAGGGTAGTGTAGAACTACTTCAAGATCTAGTGGCCAGTATTCTCTATGGGTCAAGTGCTGGGCACTTTGATACACCCCTGGGCACCACACCAATGGGTGCAACATCTGTGTGTGTCACACCCTGAACACGGCAGCATTTCAGTCCTTCGCCTTGGATAGCTGCAGGAGCCACAGTACCCACAGAAGTCAGAATCAAGGCTGGTGGTTCCCCAGTGAGCTGCTTCAGGAACTAGCCAGCTGGTAGTTGACAAGAGGCAGTCAGTGCTGACTAGGGGAAGAGGAATACACTGATAGGACTCCTCCCATCTCCCATGAAACCTCCCAACAGCATCTTTATTTGATCTTGGCCCCTCGTTCTCTCTTGCGGCTTCTAAGCTGTGCTGTAATCCCACGAAGGGCTGGGAACCACCAACCAGCCAGTCAGTGTATGTGATGACGTCTTGAGCAAAGACTGTGGTGGTTTGTGGGCAAAGCACAGAGAACTGCTCTGTGGTGGGAAGCTATGAAGCTTGGGAGGGAGTAGGGGCTGAAAGCCATGCTGCGGGCCGGCGTTCCATCGCAGTGGCAGCTGGCTTACCTGGATACGTCCGGTCGTTGGGGCTGGTACTGCTGGTCCAGGTGCTTCTGAGCCATTTGGCATGGTCATACATCCAACCACAGGACTCCTCAGGGAAATCAAAGTTGCAGTTGAATCCTGAAGGGAGTTGCAAATCTTTGTCTAAAAGGAGGAGAAAAATAACCAAAAGGCAGGCAAATGAAGTAGGTCGAAGCGAACAGCCATGGCGGCGCTCTTTCAATGGCTGGGAAGCCTGAGCCGGGAGCAGAGAAAGAAGGGGCTCCCTTTGCTTATTCATTTTGCTCATATTGGCGATCACTGGGTTTCGGGTCAGGCTTTGGTCTCATCCTTCCCAGGCATGAAAGCCAAGTCTGCCAGTGGTTCCCATAGTAAGCAATTATAAATGAGGCCACCAAATGGCTTCAGGCTCTAATCAGCCTCCTCTGTCTACCTCAGAGAGCAGACAAATGTGAAAATTGCTGTTCCCTAAATGCCAGAGAAGAATGTTTTCCCAGTGCCTCAGTGGAAGGCTGGCTCCCTAAAAGGATCATCTCATCTGCTGCCAGCTTGGCTCTCAGAAGTGACGGGGCAGGGAATTAGCACCCAGAGAGGCCTGAAGGCCTGGGAGGTTCCGGCCAATGCAAAGAAAGTGACCTCTGACGCAAGACTGGCTTGTTTACCTCTTCGTGACACATCTCTTACTTCAGAAGGCCAAGACAGTGCAGTGTTGTCAGGTGGGAGATTTGACATGTGAGGAGTGAAGATGAAGGGTGAAGGGGTCACAGCAGGAGTCGCCCCCCCCCAACCCCCAGACTGGAGGCTCAGGCCTATAAGTCCAGTTACTTGGCAGTCCGGAGTGCTGAGTTCTTGAAGGTTGGGATCCTGGGGTAGGCAAAAAATGCTTTCTTCATGGAACTCTATGAAGTGACCACAGAGTGGCTCATCCTGTCTGTCTGGAGGTCTATCTACCTGAGCCCAAAGGCAGAACCAGGGGGGTTTCTTTGGGGGTTTTCCCAGATCTAAAAACCCAGCATGGGCTAAGTATGGAATTAAGTGGGGGTAGTGTGGAAGTGAGGAAAGAGAACTGGGAACCCAAATCTGGACCCTTGCCAGAGAGAGGAAAAGTGTGGGTGAGTGCTGGCGGCGGGGAGGAAGTGGGGTGTTCGGCCTTCTCACTTCCCTTCCCAGGTTCAGAGAGGCATTCCAGAGGGAAGGTTCAGAATGTGGCTTAGGATGTCTAAAGGCAACAGCAGATGGGCACAAACAAATTGCCCACCATGGGCTGGGAGAGGCACGAGTGTAGGGGACAGGGCACTGCTGACCTCAGCAGCAGGAGGCTGCAAACCCTGCCCGTGCCTCCCCTCCCCGAGAGAACATTCAATGCTTGCCCACCCTTGGCCAAAGTCAGCTGGAGGGGAAAAGAAACACATGGAATCCATTACGGAAGCATCAACCTGTGGCTTGGGAAAGCCAGTCCTTAGCCCTCACCATCTCCTTCTCTCCACAATTTCTACATGTCTATTTTTCCATTCAAAAATACAGGGTAATTCAATATACCATAATTCCTCCCTAATGTTTATATGCATACTGTATCTCAGGAACCAAATTCCACAAAAAGATCTTTTACAAAAAAGGAGAAGGGCGGGTTCAAAGAAACCTCAAATCAAACAAACCACTAGAAACGGTAAAATTATATTAAAAATAAACTTCTGAAATTTTGCAGCAGAACCCTTAAATTTTCCTTTGGATTGCCAGTCAGATAGACTCCCGTTTCCCCTAGTCCCCAGCATGCTAACTTTGTAAATCTAATCCATATATTAACTCCCTGTGTGCTCTGCTTTTGGCTGTCTTAGACATGTCTTGGAATATTCTCCACTTCTCTTCATGAAACTAAGACAAGTTCATTAAAATGTCAGGATTCTGTATTCTACTAACCCTGACCAATAGTGTCCTCCACCCACACAATATACAAAAACATAATCCCCAAAGCATATGCATTAAATTATAATTTTTTTCAGTCACACAGCTTCAGCATTTATTTTTGGCTTTTGTCCCTTCCTGTGCTTCTCGGTGGCCGTGTGTTTTGGAGCATCCGAGCCATCGGGGCAGTTCCTCCTGCTGCCCCCAGCCGCGTGCAGCTCCAAAGATTTCACCAGATACCTGTATCTTTCTGTCCCTTCTCAAGTCTCCTTGCCAATCTTCCCTCATTCTGTTTAATGAACTTTTAATAATGATGGGTCGTTTACTGTAAATTGAGGCTGTCAAACTTAAAATTCCAGCCAAAAATGCCAGGTGTTCTACTATTTGTGGTTTATCAGGAATGCCCTACCACGTGGCAACCTGAACAGTATGATTTAAAATTTAACTTACTTTTGGGCTCTGCCAAGTAGTGTTTTTAATCTGACTTGATACATTTAGATGAGAAAGTGAGCGACATAAGATTTCCCATGTGAAGAGATGATCCGAAAACAAGGATCCCCTGAGTTTTGAAGAACTGTCTAAGGACACCTTGTCACATTCTTGCCTTAGCTCCTGATCTGTGCATAATCACAGAGAATGAGACGCAGTGTCTTGCAGACTCATCCCTGCTATGCCTTTCTCAAATCAGTGGTACCACAGACACGGGGGACTATATTAAGTTCTGATTAACTGTTGAATTAAGATGGCTATCACGGTCTATGACCAAACCACTTCACATGACTGTACCACAGAGACACATCTTAGCAGGAAAACCAGTCACTGGTCTGAAGTCCAAGGCCGGAAATGGCATTTCTTTAACGAAAACAAGGTGGTGAGGGCTCAGCCACGAGACTTCTCTGAAGGGACCTTATCTTAGCAGCAGACTTGTGTCTATAGGGCTGTACTAGTGCTACAATATCTGAATGTTTTTTAGAATGGTGTTAAGTAGCCACTGCCTCGAGCCTACGTGAACCTCTTTTCCAAGGGACCCCGAGATCCTGCTTGGTCAGTGGCCCATCCTCACTCTGATTGGTCCACAGCCACACCATCCCAGATAAAACAGGAAGTCATTCCAATCCTTACCATCCTCAAAGCTGCAGTTCTCCCCACACTCGGTGGCATCCTCGTCGATGGGATACGGGGTGGTGGTCTCTTCACTCTTTGCAGTGGGTCCCAGTGTCTCCACTGTGGGCTTTGAATCTGTGTGAAGGTGAAGGAAGGGGAAAAGAATGCTACAGCAGGCTGTGCTGCAACCAGCGGGGAAAGATGCTGGAAACCAAGTCTCCTGTAGGTGTGAGCTTGTGAGAGGGAAAGGGAAGACACGCGGATGTGCACAAAACCCAGAAGTCACCTTCGTGTGCTGTTGGTGAAGCCAGGATCAGTGGAATAGAACAATCTAGAAGTCCAGAAGATGCTGGAACAGACATGGACATAGCCCATGCTCCAGACTCCATCCTGGAGGCCCCAGGGTCAGCACAAAAGGCCACTTCTGGAAACCATGGAGGTGGCAAAGCTGACCCCAACATGGGGCTGAACCACATCTGGGTATTCTCTTGAAACAGATGTGTGGATAATGGACTCAAGCGAAATGAATGGTGCCCACAGAACCAGTTTGAAGAATCTGTGTTTTATGAAGTGTGTTTTCATTAGGTGGACAGTGGTCCATGTGCTTGCTCTGCACCTCCGTGGCTGCTGGTACACCTCGTGGCCTATCCCTGCCACCTCAGCATACTTCCACTATGTTAGACATGATGGTTTTGGAATCCTACGAAAGGATGTGAGCTACGGGGCCTACCTACAATAAAACAATCAGAAGCAATTTTCATGAAAGCCCTAAGTGGAACAGCAGCGTGGGAGCCAAACTCCAGGCTCTGTGTTCGTGTTTCACAGCAAGTGGACAGATGGGAATATGGACTTAAAGCGACTTGGACTACAGGCCAGGGGTGTGGCGCATCAAACACCTCCAGGACTCGGCTGCTGTCCGACAGACTGGGGCTGGGAAGAGAGTCAGCCGTGGTGGAGATGGTGGCAGCGGGGATGCTACTTGCTTGGTAGAAAGGAGGAACAATGACTGCTTCCAACTGGCTAGGAGAGGAGGTGCCCCAGTCTGACCATGTCTTCCAGAATCCCCTTTCCCCAGAGAAACCCACCATCCCTCTGTAAAAATATCTAGGTTCATGAATGAGGACAATTTATTCCAAATGTTATAATAAGGAGCATGAAAAATGAAACAAATCAAGACAAAAAAAAAAAGGTTGGGCCAAACTTGGCTGCAGGCGGTCGGTTTTCACCTGGGCTGGGTGGGTGACTCAGGCTTCAGATTCATTTGCTTATTTGTTTGCTCATGCCAGACATTCATTTATCAGCCATTTGAGGAATGAATGGGGCTATGAGTCAGGTCCTGGGTGGGGTGGGAAGGGTTCTGGAAGTCACTGATGCTCAAGCCTATGTGGTGTGGGCTGGTGAATGCAATCCTAGAGCTGCCCTCCAACAAGATGCCCGGAAGAGGTTGAGGGCATTGTTCTTGCAGTTTCTAGCAATACATGCTCCTTTGCACTATTGTCTGTGATTAGGAACCTTTGTCGAGCAGCCTTCAGGATACCATTTAATAAAGCCAGGAGCTGAAGGAAATTGCTAAATATGCTGAATAGCTTTTTCACGGTTGACTTCCCACCTTTCTGCTATTAAATACTCCGCACATAACCTTTCATGTTCCCCATTGCTGTGTCTACCTCTTGCTCAAAGTAAATAGCAAATAACCTCGAAGTGTCCTAATCTGTAAGTTCAAATTTGTCACTGTGTCACTGAATCTCAAACTCAATTGTAAAGCAAACTACGGGTGGCAAGGCAAAAAGTAATCATTTGAAACACAAACAAACTGGCTAACTGGTGGAGCAGTCTTGTCAAATTATTTAGCTGCTACAGCTCAGCCCAACCCTTTAGATTTTCTGTTAGCTTCTTGGGATGAGAAAGGAGAAATGAACCAAGGCTGAGTTGCACACATACACGGAAATCTGCAAAGTGGGAATATAAGCGATATGCCTTAAGAAGAGTTGTTTGTTTGTTTGTTTGTTTTTGCTAGTATTAGGCAGCAAAACTGGTCAGCTGGTGGGTGGAGATAGCGTAACATCCAGGGTTGTTGGGAGCTGGTGAGGGGACAAGAGGCCTAGGGAGTGTGAATGGAAGTGAAGAAACAGGAGCCGGCCTCTGTGCCCACTGTTTGTACTGGGTGCTCCGAGGTAACTGGCCACCAACCAGCAGCGTTCCTCCAAAATTAAAACCAGATGTCAGAGACTTCAAAGGGGAGGAGGCTGGACAGAGGGTAACACGCCTCAACTCTGATCTTCCAACAGCCAGCCGGGCTTTGAAATGGGAAACCTGCTGCTAACCATCACCAGTTCAGTTTGGGACAGGTTAGGAACGAGGGGAAGAGGTCATTAGCCACTGCCCAGCTGGTAGCAAAGCAAGGCCAGCCTGGGAAAGGCATGACATGATACAGAAGGACAGAAGGCTCAGCTCTGAGGCTCAGTTTCCCTAACTGTGAAAGGGGGAATCAGGTTAGCTCTGTGATTTGTGTCACCCTCAAAGGTAGGCTATAGAATCAATTCGATGTGTCATGTCAACACTTTTAAAGCCTGAGCTATAATACTTCAGCATGTATTCACCTGGTAGAGATGAATACTTCTGGGTGAACCCCTCCTTCACTTACTTTTGCCTATAATGGGTTTGCTAGGTGCTGGGCACCAATGTAAATACTTCAATATTGATTACTTTATGTCATCCTCAGAACCATTAGAGGGCTTTTAGATAGACTAGTGTCATTCCCACATTCCAGTTAAGAGGTGAAGCCAGGCCCCAAGTTCTGCAGCCAGTGATGGCCAAGGCAGGCCCTAAATTTAGCAATCTGACTCAGGAATCCAGGTACTTTCCCCATATACTGCGTCCCATATGCGTTCATGTACGTGCTTGCTTGTCGATGAACGGTGCTGTGATGGAGATTTATTTGAAATTGGGGCTCATGGTCAAACAGGTTTGGAATGCACTGTCTGGAAGTTCCTGGATCCCCTATATCTCTAATCCTGGAGCCTAAGATAAAGGACGCCAGCTTATGTCCGAGGTGGAGTTTTCAGCACCTGTGAGACACAGGTGACACACGTTCAGGCTTCAGGGAACTCAGCCTCACCTTGACACAAGAGGGAAGATGACGCTTCCTTCTAGAATGGATTCGGTGGGACTGTTTTCAGTTCCAAGGCCAGAGAGGCTAATTTGGGCCCCATCCTCAGCCTGCACACCTCCACAGGACATCAGTGTGCATGGGTAGCCTGCACACAGGACATCCATGTGCACGGGCAGCCTGCACACAGGCAGCACTTTTCTCCCTGGGAGCCAAAAGCACTTCTCTGACATGCCCTTATTAATCCTTCATGCCGTCCTGCTGGGTGAGCCAGTGACAGGTAAGGCGCGGCAGACAGGAAAATGGGAACTCCTGGGGCCCTGGTAGGGAGGGGCAGGAGAGCTCAGCCTGCGGCGGCTACTGGGGGCACTGAGCTCTGGGTGGCTCCCTGAAGCTCATTTTGGCACTGCGCCAGCTTTGCTGAAGGAGCAGGGCCAGTGGCCAGAGGCGAAGTGGAGCCTGACTCAGAGGGGCAGGACCCTCCCTCTGCAAACAGCAGGGGGAGCTTGGGGCCTCACCCTCACAGGAAGAGTTCTTGGAGGCAGTGCCTGAGGCCTGTGCCACAGGGTTGGCCAGGAAGGAGCAAGGCTATGGTTGCAGACTGGGAAGAGGTCCTGCTGCCCCTACCTCCCCTGCACAGTATCTCTTCTGAGCAAACAAATGCCTTTTACAGATGTGGCTTCAAAATGGAAACGGTGTCTCTGAGCATCTGACATCTGGAGGCCAGATTCAGATATAAACCGATTACTTTATTATCATGAGAGGGTTTTTCTTTCCTAAATCAACAGCCACGGTCCTCTGGCCTGAAGAGCTGGGGTTTAATTGAATTTGGGTGGGTGATTATGATTCGCTTTTGAGAGACTTGGGTTAAAGAACGGAAGTGATCCTTTACAAAGGACAAAACACATTCCTTAAGAGAGTGTCTCAGGCCCAGCGGTGGCCCAAGAATACCACAGGGGCCAGGTGACAGGGTCTGTGGTGATTTTTAGCTTTACCAAGGCTGGCTATCCTTGTCCCCTTCCCAGGATTCCAAGTTCACAAGTGAGTGAGATGGGAAAGGAAGGCGGCCTTACCTGTCCAGTCACAGCCCAGCACTTCTAGCCTCATCCCAATGCCCGCAGGTGACCACCTCTCCGGGTACACCCGCACGTACTGCGCAGGAACTGGGTCGAACCTTCGGATGTCGGGGGTGTCATAGTGCATGTTCCCTTCAAACAGCTGTAGGAAGAGACAGGCTGCTCAGTCCTTGTGTGGAACCCCTGCCCACTCATCTCTTCCCTACCACCCCATCCCACATGATAGCTTCATGGTTGGTTTATGGGGTGATACCATCCATGTGAGCTTCATTTTCAGACCAAGGTCTTTGCTCATTTGGAAAGTCCAGGAGGGACCTAGAAATATGGAAATCAGGGAGTATCAAAGTGGCCATTGTCAGATATGTAGGTTTTGTCTATGTTTTAAATGTGACATTGGTTAGAGATGAGGGAAGGCAGGGTTGTCCATCTCTTCAGTCTAGGTTCCTTGCTTTATTGAAAAAGGAGTGCTTCTTTCTCTAATGCTTTGGAGGTATAGATGTAGAAAGCACCTGAGAGGGCTGGGGTTGGAGCTGGGATTGTGCAATGCTTGCAAGGCATGACTGAGGCCCCAAGTTAATCTATCCCCAGCATGAAGGAGAGAGTAAGAGAGAAAAAAAATAAAGATTCCAGTTCTCAGTTTACTGAGAGCCTGAAGGAAAATGACTCCTCCCTCTTGAGGATAATAACACCATCCGCTGGTCACAATTAATGGCCTGAGGATGGCCCAAACCTTTGCCTGTTAGAAGCAATTCTGCCAAAAGAAACCTCAGCTAGGTTCCAAATCCATAAAACCACTGATAGAAACTGAAGGTGGGTGGGGACCCAATCCAGAGCCAAGTTGGAGCCCCCCATGTAGGGGAAGGACAGGTGTTGGGGTGGCTAAGTGCTATGGCTGATGGGTTTCCAGGAATGCTTGGGGTCAGCCATTCTGTAGGGGGATTCACTATCCATAGCCCTAGAAGGAGGGTCCCGTCTCAGGCAGGGTAGGCTCTGACTCTGGTCCAAATCACTTCTTTGTCTAAGAGCCAAGGTCAGCTCTCCTTAGGGAAACCTGTGGTCTGGCTTCTTGGCCATTCACTGAAGGTTCTAATTTCCAAGCCCTGAACCCTTCTAAGCTCCTGGAATCATGAGGTGAAAGTTTACATCAGTATTGGAAAACCTGCGACTCAGCACTGGCCTCTGGGTCCAGAAAGCAAATGTTTACTCATCACAACCAGGCTGTGCATCCCTTTCCTCGTTAGGGGGCCTGCTGTTCTGCAGACAGTGGAGTCACTCGGAAATGAGGAGCAGAGAGCCTGGCCCACCAGTAGATAACTGAAGAGGCAGGGACAGGCATGATGTCTTCTCTTTTTGGGGCTCAGTACACACTGGGTTGAAGACCCAACTTCCCTTCTCTGATGGTGGGGGGTGGGCTATCTGGCCTCAAGGTCTGGCCAAGAGTAAGTTTATCTTTCTTCTTCCCAACCTCAGTGTGAGAGGCCGGAAAGATCTGAGCAATCAAGGCTAGGAAAATACAAAGGAGTGGAGCAACATTCAGAAAAAAACAGTTATTTTTGGAAGTAACCCCCCTACTTTCTATAGTTTGGTCTCCAACAACCACATTCCCCTGGGATATCTGGCTCATTTCAAGGAAACTTTATCTGAAGGAGGTTGTGAGGGATGTTGGACTTCATAAACAGGCAGTGCTGAAGACTGGTTGTCTGGGTTTTGAAGTCTGGGTTTCTGAATCACGGCTGAAACACCAGGCAGCAGTGTGACCCTGGGTGTAATGTCAAGCCTCAGTTTCATCATCTCCAATATGAGCCACCAAAGGACTGACCTTGTAGAATGGTTATAGGCATTAACAGAGAGTCTAACTTTGCTATAGGTAGCAGGCCTGGAATAGAGTAGTCCCTGAAATGGGACATCAACATTCCAACTCTCTGTATCCTATTTCATCTCCCTGTTTGGCACGACATTAGAGTTTTCCAGGAATGGCCTTACCTTTGGCTGCTGAGTCCTGGGGTCCTGGATGTATTCCCAGTCCTTTCCATTTAGGCTGTAGGAGACTTTGAACTTGCGCACAAAAGCCCTGGCTTCCATGGCAGTGATGCTGTCTCCTCCACGTGCTCCCTGGATAATGACACCTTTCACTGTCTTGGGTGCCCCTAGGTCCACTTGAAGCCACTCCTCACCTGGCTGGGCCTGAGGGATCCGAGGGAACCAGCCCGAGCGGCTGCTAACCAAGCGGGCAGAGCTGGGGCTCCAGAGGTACTCCCGGGTGGAGGAGGCAGAGATCTGTGCATCTGCAATAAGGCCCGAGAGCATGCCCAGCATGTCGGAGCACGGAGCATCTAGAGAGGCAAGGCAAACACAGTGGGTCATGGCTGACTCTCATTAACAGTAGACCATCTCCCATTAGCCGGCTAGCTAGATCTTTAGTTCGAATGCTGATTCATTCATTCATTCATTCATTTTCATTCATTCATTTTTTGTATTTCGAGGCTACACAGAACTGAGGCTCAGAGTCTGAACTTGGATCCAGAATATCTGGGTTCATAGTCACTCTGCTACTTACTAGTTAGATGACTTTGGTCAAATTACTTAATTGCTCCAATGCCTCAGGTTCTCCAGGTCTTAAAAGGAGCTACCAGGAAGGCCTATTTCTCGGGGATTGTGGTGAGGACTCTGCTATTTACCACAGAGTAGCCCTTAGAACAGTGCCTCTCGTATCTAAGTATAATGGCTCTTAGGCATTTGTATTTATGGCTCTGACCAAGGCTTCTAAGGATAAGTGTCTGCCCATCTATCCATGACACCACTACTTCCCACTGACCTTCTCAAAGACTGAGTGCCAGGTGTGCATTGAATTATTTCCTGGGACATTATTTTGCTTCAGAGAAGGAAACCTCCTAGGTAGGGCCAGCACCAAACCTTCCACATGTGCAGACAGTTCTTTACTGCTTTGAGTCCTTTCCACATGTAGGGTCTATAGCAAGCCTGCACCAAATGCTTGTAAACACAGTTGCAGATGAAAAAAAAAATTTCCAGATCACCACTTTTCTTCCAATTCATGGGTATTTTCTTTTCAATCTTTCAGAAAATAAGTCTTAACTAAATATTTGCTAATCAACCTTTGTTTCTATAATACACTTCCAGGATCCACGAGCCACGGTTTCTCTATATTCATCATAGTTTTGACTTTACTGTTATAATTTGTCCACCTAATGTCCATACAGCCACACAGACCTGGGATCTGTTGTGTTTCCATGGTGTCAACAACGCCAGGTCTACTTCTTAGTCTCCACAGGAGACTGGGAATAGAGGCTTTGGACTCAAATTACCTGAGTTCAAACCTGGTTTCACCACTTACTATTGACCTTTACTTCTTGGTTTCCTTGTCTATAAAGTAAGGACAACAGTAACAACACCTATGCCATTGAATTCATATCAGAATAATAAAAGATAACACACTTTTGGTAAGACGAACCTGGCATCAAATTAGCATTCAGTAAATTTTAACTAGTAGAAATAACATAAACTAATAAAAACATATTAGATGAATGAATGAATGAAGAGATGAAGTCTGGTAGGACTTGAGTCTTTAAGCCATTCTTTTCAGGAAGTCACATGGTACAATTTTTTTTTTTCTTTGGTCTTTTTGAGACAGGGTCTCCCTGTAGCTCCAGCTGTCCTGGAACTTGCTATGTAGACCAGGCTGGCCTTGAACTCACAAAGATCCGCCTGCCTCTGCCTCCCAAGTGCTAGGATTAAAGACGTGCGCCACCACGCCCGGCAGTACAATCTTATATATTCAGAATGAAGGGAGAAGCCCAAGATGAAATCGCTTCCCCTTGTCACTGGAGCCCCATCTCACCTGTCACCCGGCAGCCAAAGAGCTCCAGCCGGAGGGCAATGCCCGAGTGCCAGGACTGAGGGCGGATCCGGACGAACCTTGTCAGCAGCGGTGTGTGGAGCTTGTTGAGAACCACCTCGGTTGCATCGTTGTTGGCTTGAAACACCTGCAACGTAAGGTGTTGGAGCCATGTCACTGAAATCTCTACAATGAGCACTTGAGCCACCACCGAGAAGGGGCGAGGAAGCTCTTCCATCAGTGGCTTCGTAGTGCAGGCTCTTTTAGAAACACTGAAAAAGATTTAATTTCTCACGCCGCTCCAACTTAAAAACAATAAACGATGTTTGCAAAAACTTTTGGAAGGAAGGTATAGTTTGCCTCTGGCCTGAGAACAAACAGAGCAAGAAGCCTTGAAAAAGAAAACACCTCAGAAGCTAAGAGAGAAAAGCATAATGGTGGTAAAGGAAGTGGGTGTGTCACCTTTCCGGGCCGAGGACCTCACACACTAGTTTGAACTTGACGTTCCCTCTTCCTGGATTTGCAGGCACACAGGGGTTACAAGACATGTTTTAATTCTGAAGTGCCCCACAGTTGTTCTTGTTAACTCCTCAGACACTTTCCCATTCAGTGAGTGAGTGAGCAAGCGGATGAGGTGCACCTTCTATCCCAGCCCCCTGTCAGTAAACACTTTTTTTTTTTTTTTCTTGGCTCTCTCTGCTCTTTGTTGTTAGGGTCAGGGTTGTAGACAGCCTCTTAGAACCCTGCTCTGGCTTCCTCTCACTGTAGTAGTCCCCAGCCTGTCATGAAATCCATCTCTGTCCCCAGCTGACCAGGGCGTCCCTTATGGGAGGAAAGGCTTTTTGGAGTAGCTTCTGACCTAACATGGTAGGCACCAGCCCTGGCTTACCAGATGGCCTGAATCAATAACTGCCATATGGACCTCATGTTTTTTTGTGTGTTCTCCATTAAAAAAAAGGCAACTAGAGCAAGTATATGTGAGTTTCTCTTGGTTTTCCTGGGTAAGAGTGGAGGGGAAAACTATCAGCCAACTGTCATTTGTATACCATGACTGTCATAGCTGTAACAACCAGAGGACACTATAAACCTGCCCATGGTCAATCTTCCTGAACCAGGCATTGTCTCTTGCACAGGGAAACTATAGGGGTTCAGCTCTTGCCCCTCAGCACCTGCCAGGTGTTTAAGGCACAGATAAGGCTGGGACAAGAAAAATGAGAAACTAGTATATTTGAACATCCATAAGCCAGACACTGTCAACACAATTTTGTCTGCCACACCAAGAGAGCAAGTATTATAATTCCCACTTTACTGATGAAGAAATAGGAGAGCAAACATCTTTATGCAGATCCATAGCCTCCAAGTCTGTGGTTTCCTTGGTTGACTCTTATCTCCTTTGATTCATGGTGGTGACTAGAAGTCATGGTGGCCAGGTCTCCAATCACCGACTGAATGGAAGTAGAGTCACCGCCCACCAATGATGTGATCTTAGGGTGAGTTTATGGAAGGTTTGAGGAACAGTCAAGAGTAGCATACAAGCTTAGAGGCAGTTAAGACTGTAATTTTTTCTTCTTTATAATCTGTGAACCCCACCATTTGGCACCCCTGTACCTTCCATTTGCTAAGGACAAAAGTTAGAGCCTGTAAAGAACACTCCACAGATGGTTGGATAAAGGGAAAGACATCGCACCTTCTGCGATGATCAAATGACGGGAAGCGGCTTGCTCAAGACAGAAGGAAAGATGGGTGTGGATCAGTCCACTGTGCTGAAACCACAGTGGGTAGCCCACCAAATCTGAGCTACTTCTCCCTCTGCTTCTTGGGGAGGCCCCCTGTCCTGGGCACTGAGGGAGTTGGTGTCCCTCGTCTGTGGTGCTGTTGATAACAGGGAACACAGAGGGAGCTCTGACCACTCCTTTTGCCCAAGTTTGAACCTCTGTCTTCCTGTACAGTGACTGTGGATAAGGAGTGAGGAGACTGAGTTAGCAAGGGAAACGGAAGGGTCAAGGACACGGAAGGAGAGGGGGCTCGAGCCAGGCGTCCGGCAGAAGGCCTGTGAGCAGCCCGTTTTAGATCTTAGTCTTTGAGAAAACAGGGTCCAAGAAAGACCTGGCCTTACCATTTCCATTTCTTGCTTCCTTCATACTAACAAAATCTCTACAGCATTGAGCAAAGGGCTGGAGGGACTGAATCCAAAGTAAAGAGATTAATCAGTCCTCCCAGAATTCAGCATGAGACGGAGGCCTTTTGTTTGTTTTGTTTTATTTTGGCAAGAAAGAAGCAAATGAAACACTTTGCTGATTTGGTACGGGTGCTGTGAGCAGCACAGTTCTGGGATGGGGAGCAGGGGGCACACCTCTGGATGCTCCCCGTGGATGGTAATGCTAACTGTGTACAGCCTTCATCAGAGGATGCTAAGCAGTTCCTATTACGCAGGGAGCTTTAGTAGGCATGTAAATGCATAATTGGAAAGCAGAGCGGATTTGAACTTGCACACTGCTGCTAATGCACAACATACGCACCATGCTGGTACCGTTTAGAAACACAGCGTGCCTTATGTGTTTTTAATATCCAATTTTATCTTCCCTGACCCCCTTCATTTCTTGGCCTTGGCAGAGAATCTTAAGAAAACTTTTCTCGCCCCTTTCCCTTCTTTCTCCCCTTTCTGAGACAAAGTCTCACTCTGTAGCCTAAGTTGGACTGGAGCTCACTGTGTAGCCAAGACTGGCCTTGACCTTGTGACCCCCCCTGCCTCAAGTTTTCAAGTGCTGCGATAACGAAGTATCCACCACCATGCCTGGCTCACTCTCCTCCTGTTTTAAGAAAATGGTTTTATAGTTGGAGTATCTTTGGGGGTAGGCAGTACAGGCACAGATGTGGCTGAGTGTGGGCACTGAGTTTCACATACTGCGGGCACCTTCCAGGAAGGGGCTGCTCTTCCTATGGACACAGGGGGCCATAAGCTTTGAATAAAGCCCCTCAACCTCTGCCCACAGGAAGGGAGGCAAGCACAGGGACCTTGTGCTTCCGGCTGCCCTGTGTCCAGACACTTAGCTGAAGGAACACCATCTTGCTGAAAATGTTCACACATCTCTCATTCAGAGTGTGGCAGAGAAAATAACAAAAAAACTCTGTACCACTTAATCAGGAGCCTGGAGCCAAGCTCTGTTGCTAATTAGCTTATAAGGTGGCCAAATATCTCTGCCTCCCTTGGGCTCCAATTTCTTCCTCTGCTAAGTGAGGGAACTGCATGAGTTAATTTGTCAGGACAGCCCCCCCCTCCCCCCCGGCCCCTTGACTCTAAGCTGTTCTCCACAAGAGTTGCCATAGTTTGAACTCCTCTAAGAATGTCCACTTTGTAAAGTGCACTTGAGTGACCTATGGTCCCCTATAACCTAAGTGCTTTTGTGGAAAAGTATTGTGCATTTTTAATTCACTTCAAAGAGTACTCAGAACACATGGGGAGCGCTCCATTCACAGGCAGGAGATACCTTGTTGATGTGTTAGTTCAATAACAGTTCAAATTATTAATAACCAAGAGTAATGAATAACAACGCCTTAGTCCTTACGTACTGTCTTTTGCCCAAAGATATCAAAGTGCAATTTATGAAAATCCATTTTTAATGAGATATTAAGCAGCTTCTATTTCTCCTGACCCAATGGATTTATAAGGTCTCTATTTTCCCCCCTGCATCTTCCCTGTTTATAGCTGGTGAATGCTATCATATATTATACATCTCTATGACTTTCCCATTGCTGTGGTTTTAGAATCACCCTTCATATGTTTTCTGATCAAATTCCCTAAGATGGATTCTTGGCTGCCAGTCTGGGTATTTTGAAGTAAGGGGCTGTGTGTGGGGAAAGGATGCCAGGAAATTTGTTTTATTTCCTATTCTCTGCCGACTCACTGTATCTTTATAGGCAAATCAATAAACCTTAGATACCTTGATTTCTCCTTCAGGAAAATAAAGTCATTATAGGCCTACAGATAGAGAGTAAAGTTTACCAGCCCTTAGAACTGGCTCCAATGCCTGCATAACACCCAGGTCAAATTTTGGAGTAGAAGCTAAGTCATAAGTAACAAATGGACAATTGGGAGAGTTCAAGTTTAGAAGGGCATTTGTTTCCAAATTCTGCCTGTTGCCAAAAACTGTCAAGCCAAAACCTTGCAGTGAGATGTCTGTAATGTTGGGAAAAGCCAATAGATTGTTCATATACATTATACCCAGATAGCAATAAATAAACAATGTGCCATGATAGAATTCTAACATCTGCTAAAAGCTAGCTGTTGGAAGGAATATACATTTTGCTCATTTAAAAATAATATAGTTGTTTTACTACTCAAAGAAAAACCAGGAGTATATTCAAGCTGACCCTAGCTTTCTGAGGCTAGTTGATTAAATGCATGTGTTTTTTTTTTTTTTTTTTTAAGAAGCAATGTTGAACACAGATTTCTCCCAGTGCATCTGTGAAAACCAAGTTCAAAAAACAATTAAGGGCACAGAGTGACTTGGTAATCCATTTGGTGCCTCACTGAACTCTGAACATAAGCCAACATTTTCCAATTGATTCTTGAAACCTTTGTTTTATTTTCAGTAAGACAGAATCTGAAAACCAGCAGCATTGCATGGATTTTCTGATTTGCACCTCTGGGGGGGAAGGGAAGTATCTGCCAAGTAAGTAAGTTGGTTGCCATCCAACGTTCCAGTTTGGTTGTGATCTAACACCCCCAGGAAAAGACAGTCAGTACAAGGTGACCATATCCATGCCTCCAAGGCTTGGATTATATGAACTATATAAGGTAGGAGAAAAAAATATTTCTTTCATTTTCCAAATTCAACACACCCAGCCATCTAGCAAGAAAGTGTTCCTGATGGTTTTTAAGGTCCCTTTTTCCCATTTCGTTTCCATTTTTAGTCTGGGTCACCTCTCCTTTGCTAACCTTCCCTAAGTCCTTAAGACTTTGGCCCCAAGAGAACAGTGCACACTGTGACCCCAAGGAGGGGCATTTGCTGCTCAGTCCGAGACCCTATCCTATACACTACTATGCAGCATCCTTGTCTTTCCAGGATGGTATATTTGTTGTAGATGTCAGCTTTAAGGGTCAAGGAGAAGATTCTGGCAAAGTCACTGAGCTTCCTGGGAGCAAAGATACTTTGCAGGCCAGTGGACAAGGGAGGCCCCTTGGTGGACAAGCTGTTCCTCAAATGAGTGTGGTATCAAGTTTGAGACAAGCTTAAGTCTTCTGCCTATACATGCCTGCCTGTCTCTTCATTACGGATGATGTAGCCAACTGTTTACTTCTACGTGACTGCAAATATCTGAACTCTCCTGGCTCCAGGGACTACAAAGAAGGCAGGAAAAGATTTCAAAGATGACACCGTGTTAGAGCCCTGCAGTAAAAACTGTGCGGAGGATCTTTTTTTTTAAAAAAATAAATATTTCTCTCTGCTAATAAATGTTTCATTACATCCAAAGTTCCCCATTTCAATGTGCTTGGTGCAAGCACTCAAGGAGGAAGAGAACAAAGCAGGTTAAAAAGAAGGGTGGGAAGCCGGGCGCGGTGGCCACGCCTTTAATCCCAGCACCCGGGAGGCAGAGGCAGGCGGATCTCTGTGAGTTCAAGGCCAGCCTGGTCTACAGAGTGAGTTCCAGAACAGCTGGGGCTACAGGGAGACCCTGTCTCGAAGACCAAAAATAAATAAAATAAAATAAAATAAAATAAAACAAAGCTGGGGATGTGGCTGAGTCAGTAGAGTGCTTACCTAGCATGCGCGCGGTCATGGGTTCCGTCTCTAGCANACAGGGGTTACAAGACATGTTTTAATTCTGAAGTGCCCCACAGTTGTTCTTGTTAACTCCTCAGACACTTTCCCATTCAGTGAGTGAGTGAGCAAGCGGATGAGGTGCACCTTCTATCCCAGCCCCCTGTCAGTAACCAACTTTTTTTTTTTTTTCTTGGCTCTCTCTGCTCTTTGTTGTTAGGGTCAGGGTTGTAGACAGCCTCTTAGAACCCTGCTCTGGCTTCCTCTCACTGTAGTAGTCCCCAGCCTGTCATGAAATCCATCTCTGTCCCCAGCTGACCAGGGCGTCCCTTATGGGAGGAAAGGCTTTTTGGAGTAGCTTCTGACCTAACATGGTAGGCACCAGCCCTGGCTTACCAGATGGCCTGAATCAATAACTGCCATATGGACCTCATGTTTTTTTGTGTGTTCTCCATTAAAAAAAAGGCAACTAGAGCAAGTATATGTGAGTTTCTCTTGGTTTTCCTGGGTAAGAGTGGAGGGGAAAACTATCAGCCAACTGTCATTTGTATACCATGACTGTCATAGCTGTAACAACCAGAGGACACTATAAACCTGCCCATGGTCAATCTTCCTGAACCAGGCATTGTCTCTTGCACAGGGAAACTATAGGGGTTCAGCTCTTGCCCCTCAGCACCTGCCAGTTGTTTAAAGGGCACAGTAAGGCTGGGACAAGAAAATGAGAAACTAGTATATTTGAACATCCATAAGCCAGACACTGTCAACACAATTTTGTCTGCCACACCAAGAGAGCAAGTATTATAATTCCCACTTTACTGATGAAGAAATAGGAGAGCAAACATCTTTATGCAGATCCATAGCCTCCAAGTCTGTGGTTTCCTTGGTTGACTCTTATCTCCTTTGATTCATGGTGGTGACTAGAAGTCATGGTGGCCAGGTCTCCAATCACCGACTGAATGGAAGTAGAGTCACCGCCCACCAATGATGTGATCTTAGGGTGAGTTTATGGAAGGTTTGAGGAACAGTCAAGAGTAGCATACAAGCTGAGCGGCAGTTAAGACTGTATTTTTTCTTCTTTATAATCTGTGAACCCCACCATTTGGCACCCCTGTACCTTCCATTTGCTAAGGACAAAAGTTAGAGCCTGTAAAGAACACTCCACAGATGGTTGGATAAAGGGTAACAGGACATCTGCACCTTCTGCGATGATCAAATGACGGGAAGCGGCTTGCTCAAGACAGAAGGAAAGATGGGTGTGGATCAGTCCACTGTGCTGAAACCACAGTGGGTAGCCCACCAAATCTGAGCTACTTCTCCCTCTGCTTCTTGGGGAGGCCCCCTGTCCTGGGCACTGAGGGAGTTGGTGTCCCTCGTCTGTGGTGCTGTTGATAACAGGGAACACAGAGGGAGCTCTGACCACTCCTTTTGCCCAAGTTTGAACCTCTGTCTTCCTGTACAGTGACTGTGGATAAGGAGTGAGGAGACTGAGTTAGCAAGGGAAACGGAAGGGTCAAGGACACGGAAGGAGAGGGGGCTCGAGCCAGGCGTCCGGCAGAAGGCCTGTGAGCAGCCCGTTTTAGATCTTAGTCTTTGAGAAAACAGGGTCCAAGAAAGACCTGGCCTTACCATTTCCATTTCTTGCTTCCTTCATACTAACAAAATCTCTACAGCATTGAGCAAAGGGCTTGGAGCGGACTGATCCAAAAGTAAAGAGATTAATCAGTCCTCCCAGAATCAGCTGAGCGGAGGCCTTTTGTTGTTTTTGTATTATTGGCACGAAGAAGCAAATGGAAAACCATTTCTGATTTGTACGGGTGCTGTGAGCAGCACAGTTCTGGGATGGGGAGCAGGGGGCACACCTCTGGATGCTCCCCGTGGATGGTAATGCTAACTGTGTACAGCCTTCATCAGAGGATGCTAAGCAGTTCCTATTACGCAGGGAGCTTTAGTAGGCATGTAAATGCATAATTGGAAAGCAGAGCGGATTTGAACTTGCACACTGCTGCTAATGCACAACATACGCACCATGCTGGTACCGTTTAGAAACCACAGCGTGCCTTATGTGTTTTAAATACAATTCTTAACTCTTTCCTGACGCCACTTCATCTTCTCTTGCCTTGGCAGAAATCTTGAAGAAAACTTTTCTCGCGCTCCCTTTCCCCTTCTTTCCCCTTCTGAGCCAATCTCCACTCTGTAGCCTAAGTTGGACTGGAGCCTCACTGTGTCAGCCAAGACTGCCCTTGACCTCTGATGACCACCCTGCCTCAAGTTTTCAGAGTGGCTGCGTTAACGGACGATCCCCCCCAAGCCTGGATTCACTCTCTCTCCCTGTTTAAAGAAAATGGTTTTATAGTTGGAGTATCTTTGGGGTAGAGTACAGCACAGATGTGGCTGAGTGTGGGCACTGAGTTTCACATACTGCGGGCACCTTCCAGGAAGGGGCTGCTCTTCCTATGGACACAGGGGGCCATAAGCTTTGAATAAAGCCCCTCAACCTCTGCCCACAGGAAGGGAGGCAAGCACAGGGACCTTGTGCTTCCGGCTGCCCTGTGTCCAGACACTTAGCTGAAGGACCCCTCTTGCTCCATAAATGTTCACCCATCTCTCATCAGAGTGTGGCAGATACCATAACAAAAAAACTCTGTACCACTTAATCAGGAGCCTGGAGCCAAGCTCTGTTGCTAATTAGCTTATAAGGTGGCCAAATATCTCTGCCTCCCTTGGGCTCCAATTTCTTCCTCTGCTAAGTGAGGGAACTGCATGAGTTAATTTGTCAGGACAGCCCCCCCCTCCCCCCCGGCCCCTTGCTTAAGCTGTTCTCCACAAGAGTTGCCATAGTTTGAACTCCTCTAAGAATGTCCACTTTGTAAAGTGCACTTGAGTGACCTATGGTCCCCTATAACCTAAGTGCTTTTGTGGAAAAGTATTGTGCATTTTTAATTCACTTCAAAGAGTACTCAGAACACATGGGGAGCGCTCCATTCACAGGCAGGAGATACCTTGTTGATGTGTTAGTTCAATAACAGTTCAAATTATTAATAACCAAGAGTAATGAATAACAACGCCTTAGTCCTTACGTACTGTCTTTTGCCCAAAGATATCAAAGTGCAATTTATGAAAATCCATTTTTAATGAGATATTAAGCAGCTTCTATTTCTCCTGACCCAATGGATTTATAAGGTCTCTATTTTCCCCCCTGCATCTTCCCTGTTTATAGCTGGTGAATGCTATCATATATTATACATCTCTATGACTTTCCCATTGCTGTGGTTTTAGAATCACCCTTCATATGTTTTCTGATCAAATTCCCTAAGATGGATTCTTGGCTGCCAGTCTGGGTATTTTGAAGTAAGGGGCTGTGTGTGGGGAAAGGATGCCAGGAAATTTGTTTTATTTCCTATTCTCTGCCGACTCACTGTATCTTATAGGCAAATCAATAAAACCTTAGATACCTTGATTTCTCCTTCAGGAAAATAAAGTCATTATAGGCCTACAGATAGAGAGTAAAGTTTACCAGCCCTTAGAACTGGCTCCAATGCCTGCATAACACCCAGGTCAAATTTTGGAGTAGAAGCTAAGTCATAAGTAACAAATGGACAATTGGGAGAGTTCAAGTTTAGAAGGGCATTTGTTTCCAAATTCTGCCTGTTGCCAAAAACTGTCAAGCCAAAACCTTGCAGTGAGATGTCTGTAATGTTGGGAAAAGCCAATAGATTGTTCATATACATTATACCCAGATAGCAATAAATAAACAATGTGCCATGATAGAATTCTAACATCTGCTAAAAGCTAGCTGTTGGAAGGAATATACATTTTGCTCATTTAAAATAAATATAGTGTTTTACTACTCAAAGGAAACACAGGAGTTATTCAAGCTGACCCTAGCTTTCTGAGGCTAGTTGATTTAAATGCATGTGTTTTTTTTTTTTTTTTTAAGAGCAAGTTTGAACACAGATTTCTCCCAGTGCATCTGTGAAAACCAAGTTCAAAAAACAATTAAGGGCACAGAGTGACTTGGTAATCCATTTGGTGCCTCACTGAACTCTGAACATAAGCCAACATTTTCCAATTGATTCTTGAAACCTTTGTTTTATTTTCAGTAAGACAGAATCTGAAAACCAGCAGCATTGCATGGATTTTCTGATTTGCACCTCTGGGGGGGAAGGGAAGTATCTGCCAAGTAAGTAAGTTGGTTGCCATCCAACGTTCCAGTTTGGTTGTGATCTAACACCCCCAGGAAAAGACAGTCAGTACAAGGTGACCATATCCATGCCTCCAAGGCTTGGATTATATGAACTATATAAGGTAGGAGAAAAAAATATTTCTTTCATTTTCCAATTCAACACACCCAGCCATCTAGCAAGAAAGTGTTCCTGATGGTTTTTAAGGTCCCTTTTTCCCATTTCGTTTCCATTTTTAGTCTGGGTCACCTCTCCTTTGCTAACCTTCCCTAAGTCCTTAAGACTTTGGCCCCAAGAGAACAGTGCACACTGTGACCCCAAGGAGGGGCATTTGCTGCTCAGTCCGAGACCCTATCCTATACACTACTATGCAGCATCCTTGTCTTTCCAGGATGGTATATTTGTTGTAGATGTCAGCTTTAAGGGTCAAGGAGAAGATTCTGGCAAAGTCACTGAGCTTCCTGGGAGCAAAGATACTTTGCAGGCCAGTGGACAAGGGAGGCCCCTTGGTGGACAAGCTGTTCCTCAAATGAGTGTGGTATCAAGTTTGAGACAAGCTTAAGTCTTCTGCCTATACATGCCTGCCTGTCTCTTCATTACGGATGATGTAGCCAACTGTTTACTTCTACGTGACTGCAAATATCTGAACTCTCCTGGCTCCAGGGACTACAAAGAAGGCAGGAAAAGATTTCAAAGATGACACCGTGTTAGAGCCCTGCAGTAAAAACTGTGCGGAGGATCTTTTTTTTTAAAAAAATAAATATTTCTCTCTGCTAATAAATGTTTCATTACATCCAAAGTTCCCCATTTCAATGTGCTTGGTGCAAGCACTCAAGGAGGAAGAGAACAAAGCAGGTTAAAAAGAAGGGTGGGAAGCCGGGCGCGGTGGCCACGCCTTTAATCCCAGCACCCGGGAGGCAGAGGACAGGCGGATCTCTGTGATTGTTAAGGCCAGCCTCGGTCTCAGAGTGAGTTCCAGAACAGCTGGGGCTCCCAGGTGAGACCTTGTCTCAAAAACAAAAAAAAAAAAAAAAAAAAAAAAATCAAGAGACAAAAAGAAGGGTGGGGAAGCTGGGAAAACACCTCATGTTAGGAAGCGGGTCTTGCAGTAATACACCCTGATCTGGGACCGGGAGCCTGCCTCCCTCCCCTGCCCCTCTGCCTCGCATCTTCTAAACCAGCCATCATGTCTGCACATAAAAACAAATGGCTAATCAATGAATCCCACCTCGTTTAATTAATTTGCTGTACCAAACGGGCAGAGTGGAGGGAGGGGCCGTAGCACTGGGGGAAATGATGTTAAGGTAATGGGCTTTTTTTTCCCTGCCCTGTTTGTAAATCATAGTCTTGACATTTCTTTCTTAAAACTCCTCCTTAAAGACCATAACATATATTTTTTAAGCTGCCTTCATTCTAGTGAGTGAGGGAACTCAGCCAGATACAGAGTCAAAAGGGATGTGTCCATGTGTGCACACATATATGTATAGATATATACATACATGCATATATGTATATGAGAGAGACAGACAGATGGGGGGGTCTGTCTAACGGATGGTGGGGGAGGGGAGGTAAAGGAACTCCCTAACAACCAAATGTTCATCTGTGACTGATGACCTCTGCTCTCCTCCTTTACTGTAGGGCTGTTTTTGTCATCAGGCAGCTTCTTTCAGGGGGTGGGTAGAGGTGGGTGGGTTATGTGCATCCCCATCTGTGTGTGCCTTGTGAGGCTTCAACATTTAATGCAGGATTATGTTACCCCCATGGAGACACTGAGCTCTGGAACACAGCCTACTAACAGGATTAGGGTTTCAGGATTTGAGACAGGAAAGCATCAGGGAGGAGAGAAGAAGACAGGACAGGAGATGAGGGCAGCGCAGGGATCCAGGGCTGGGGCAGTGGGAGCAGGCCGGAAAGGGTGGACAACAGTATCTGAGAAAGATGGAGGAGGGGGAAATGCAGCCGCTGCATTTGGGTGGGACAGGCCGTCCTCTGAAGACCTCCTAACGCCAGTGTTGGGGTACTTTCTTTTTTTAAAAGGAGGTTCCTCAAACTCGCAAGTGGGCTGAAGAGAGCCGTGGAGAAAGAGACTGAGATTCCATAGCACCTCCATCACCCATGCTCAGCTAGGGTCACGCAAACGGCCAATGAAAGTGAGTCCTGAATCCCAGCTCCCTGTTTCCACTTCTTTGCCAGCACCTCTGTGCATAACCTTGGCCTGGGAGCACAAGGAATCCAGCATCAAAGTTGGCCATGCCAGGGAGGAAGGCTGGCCTCAGCTCTAAGATAGTTTAGAACCCATGGGACCTGGGTGAAGTAGGCTAGCAGCAGCCTGACAGAGAAACACTGAAGCATATGTCTAATGAAATTTCCCCTGAGCTTCCTAAGTGGACAGGCTAAAGGTCTGAGCTCACCCCGCAGCGAACGGATAAGGGACAAACTGAATTACCTGGACACACTGAACTCCTCTCAGTTTTAATGGAGGGGGATGGACAGACTGAGGGACTTGAACTTGGAAAGGGCACCTGCCCTCTCCAGAGCACATATAACCATGGTGAGATCATACGGTTGCATCCACCACTTCTGAAAGCTGACACCTTTCCTAGCTTATGGTTTGAGTCACAGTCTATGAAATGACATGAGAAACCATGAAAGGAATAAGTACTTAGGGATCTACCAAGAGGTTAAAAAAAAACCTCCAAATTATTAATTGGAGGAATAATTGCATGTCTCACAAAGAATGAAGCTAGGACATGCACATTTATTTGAAGAAGCTCGAGTGCAAGGCAGTAAGATGCAAGGAGAGGCTGGATGACTTATCACGGTCCCTTCCAGACCTATAATTTTAAGAGAGGCAGATAAGTATCCCATGGGGCCCTGTTACTTTTTAAACTGACAACTTGCTTCTGCTCTAGAAGAGCTTTGTGGGTCTAATCCATTGATTATCTCTGCAGAGTGCCTTCCCTCTGCAGATGGCCAGGTGCTCTGGCAACAGCAACTGCAGCACCATTGCATCCGGGTAGCTAGGAACACTGAGGCACAGATCTGGGAGGGAGATTTCAATGCTACTCAGTGCAGCATCTCAGAAAATCTGAAACAGACATCCTGTGCTTCCCAAAATGTAGCCAGCTGAACAGGGGGGTTGGTTTTCTAAAACTACTGTTCCATTCCAAGTCTGTGATTTAAAAAAAAAATGATTTGTTTTAATTTAGAAAATAAATACAGGGCAGAGAATTTTTGAAGTAGGGCACTTGTTTTGAAGGGATGTAGCCAACTCAAACAAATAACAGCTTCTTTCAACTCTCCATCCTCATGATTCTCTGATGGAGTCTAAACGTCCTCCATGATGCAAAACCTTCCACCCTGAGCACATTCTCTGCTTTTAGGCTCTATTAGCAAGCAGGAGCCCACAGTGGGCGTCTCTGAGCCCTCAGAACTGCCAGGAGGCCAATATCCCTATAGTCACATGGCAAGGAGTGAGGCGCAGGACAGACTGTTGAGTGCTTTAATGGCAAAGGCTGGTGACAAGAAGCTTTTCCTGGGGACTCCAAGATTCCTGCCTGTCCCTGGGGCAACTCTCTGAGAGCTGCAATTCCACAGTCTCTAAAACATCATGAAATTCTGAAGCAACTAAATCTGTTTGCGGAGCCCCCAAACACACATTTTTACATTAGTATGATATGCTCAGTAGTTCCCTGCTACTTATAGGGTGATTCTGAAAACTCATGGAATCCAGCCATATGTTACCCTCACCTTTGTAGTCTCAATCTGACCATGAGGGTATATAGCCTCTGTCTTTTGTCTTGACTTTTTTCCAAATGGAGAAGAAATACCTAGAAACACCATTAGTAAGAGCAAGGTAACCCAACGATGTCAGGAAGCTGTCTACTTTGATCAAATAAAGGAGAATTGAAGGGAAGGATTTCACCTAAACACAGATGGCAATGGTCTCTGTCCCCATGTCCCCAATACTCAGAAAGCCTGTGATGAGTATTCCTCAGGCACAGACTGTCTTTTCGGTGCAGACTCATGAGATCACAATCTCAGAGGAGGGCAGGGCTTGTGCCTTCGAGATATTCCCATTATTCTCCACACACCTTTCTTGGTATGTATGTGCGTAATTGTGCCTGTAATTACACACATGTGCAAGTACACACACACACAAATCTTCTACGACTGTATTGACAACACTATGCTTGTGTCTGGGATGTTACTCATACAGCTGGTAAACCAAAAGCAGTAGTTTCTGCTGTGGTTTCTGAAGAAATGTCTGTGAAGTAATTTGTATAATCCAGGGGAGCTTGTGGATTGGATATGGGTTCCATCAGGCAGAGGAGCTCTTTGCTTTGTGGTTATGCCATAAATATGCATAAGGAGGGCCCGCCTATGTGAAAATCATGGGTTCCATATTTATGGCATGTGGAACTGGATAAGGATTTGGGGTTTGCTGTGCATGTGGCCTGAGTGAGCAGGCTGTGTTTTGCCAGGAGGATGCTAATGATTCCCCAGCTACAGCGTGATCAACCTGGCTTTTCATAGCCTCATGAATACCTGTTGGACCGAAGTGTTCATTGGGTGGGGAGTCTGGAAAAGGGTTCTTTGGTCTTCTCTACCTCCTAGCAGGAAGAAGAAAGTCACTGTTTTACAGGCTTAGACCTTTCCTTGGCCAGCCTGGGTGAAAATCGCAATGAATATTTTGAAAGTACACAGCATAGCCACCCCCCCACCATGGTGAGTGCTCATTAGTCTTGTTTTTCTCTGATTTCTCTGATTCCCTAGTCTTTGATATGCTGCATTGCTGTTGACAGTTATCAGGGAATTGAAACTGAGACTCCAAATTTGTGCCCCAAATGTCACAATACTGTCTCTACACTCCCTAGGCAGTGGGAAGGTGTTTTCAAATTCTCTCCCTGTACCCCAGAGCCCAACAACTCTGTTTTCCTTCTCTGTTCTGTTTGTTCTTCAGGTCCTGCTGTCTGAACTTCACTTAAGCCCACCACTTAGTGTTACATAGCTTGGCACAGCGCCTAGCATCCAGAGGCCACAAAGAAAAGCTCAGTGGCAGTATCAGCATGGACGAGCTCCTCCCCACAGCCTCACTGTCCCCAAGTCCCCTCCTCCCCCTTATGGCATCAAATCAAACTGTGTAGACTCGACAAATCTATTTGGCATGGTTCACTCAAGTTTTTCAACCTCAGCAGCCTGGAGAGCTGCACATTAAACACAGCTATCTGACGGACACTTGCTAATGAGGAGATGGAAATTAGCATCCTTGCAGGGGAGGAAGAGAAGGACTGGTGTCCTCCCATGACATGCGCAGTGAGCTGAGGGAGCTGAGGACTGAGGTGAAGTCTAATTAGAAGGCTTCCTGTTTTGTTTTTTGGTTTTTGGGTTTTTTTTTTGCCTTAAATACAGGAAGATACATTTCTAATGGGAAGAGGAAGGGTTTTTCCTCGACCCCTTTTATGTGAGCAAGACTCTCTAAAACAAAAACAAGACCCCCAAGTTATCCACTGGTTACTGGGGAGAGAAATTTTGCCAAGGGTGTGAAGAGGAGGCAGAAGGGGGTGAGAGTATATTCAATATAGAAGTTGAGAAGGATGATTCTGAAGACTAGAAAGTTCAATTCGGTTCTCAAGAATATCTTCCCTGAAGAATTGTGTAGCAGGGATAAGAGAGGGGACAGCGTTCTATCAAAATGTGCAGTGCTAAGGTATTTCCAAAAGCAGATTCCTACAAATGGTGTTTTAAATAGCATCCTGGTCCATCTGTGTGCTTTTAAAATCAGCTTATGCTATAGCATCTCTCTGGCCAGCACTGCTTAGTCATTGAACCTGGACAGGGAGACAGTCGAGGGAGCCGCGTGCCTCTCCTGCAGGTCCATCCCCATCTCACTGCTGGTTCCTACCTGCTTGCTGGGCTCCCAGGTTCTACCAGCTTCTTATTGAATGTGGATGGAGACAGAAAGCGTGGGTGGAAAGGAAATGGGGTGAGATAAGGACTCAGTTCCAGGAGTTCCTAAGCCTCCAGTGCCGATTCAGCTACCCCTCCCAACTGGCATCCAGCCACTCTTTCTAAACCAAGGCGAAGAGAGACCAGTCCTGCCCACAGGTCAAGTCAAGGTGGGGTATCTTCCATTGCTGAACAGTTCACTTCCTTTCCTGGAGAAATGAGGAAATGTGTGTTTGTATGCATGAGAAATACCTGGAAATATCTAGAAACCATGCTTTTCATATGAATGGTGCCATGTTACTATGGCGATTTTTGATTAAAAAAAAAAATCCAGTCCTTTAAAAACTCACATTTCCCGAGTGAAGCTGGCAACATTATAGGGCAGAATTTTCTGGGTCCAAGGCTTCCAGTTATATGTGTAGCTGGACAGCATGCTGACTTGGGATAGTGACAGGAGCCTAGGAGATCCCCCTTCGGAAATACTCTTGGCCCATAGGTACCTGATTTTGATCATGTATAGCCCTAGACCGGAGCCTGGTGGAGCTGGAACAGAGAGGAGAAGACTTAGACCTATTTTCTCACTCTCCAGATTCTCTTCCAAGGGAGGATCAGACTCTCAGGGAATCCCAAGGATGACACCCTTACCATCCTGGTCTGAGAGTCAGCCACAGTCTATCTGCAGAGTTGATCTCGACCTGTGCTCCCATCACAGAGGACCTGTTGCCACCCACGTGAGACGTGTTTCATGAGCACCATGTGCCAGACACTTATCCCTGTGTACCACAAAAGCCTCATTTCACCCACATGGACCACGCATCTGGGGGCTGCAGACACAGAAAGCACCAGCCAGGAGGATTCAATGCTTTGCTGCTAAGTGTGACTGCCAGTTCATATCCCGTGCCTGACAAACGGGATTTCTCCTCATTACATATTGTTCTCTTTCTTCTCCGGGATATTGTGATTCCCTCTCAGGATTGTGTGTCCTTTCATTTCCAGACCTCGGTAACTCCTGAACTGCAGTTTCATGCAGTTTTGTGATTGTTAACCCAGCATGTGGAAGAGACTCAGGCCATAAATGCTCAATGAATCCTGTGTGGGTAGGCAAGGATGGGGTGTGCATTTTCTCCTTCATTTGCAGTCAGATAACACTATGCAGGCTCTCTCTCTCTCTCTCTCTCTCTCTCTCTCTCTCTCTGTCCCTCCTGTCCAAGATATAACAGCAGCCAGGCTGTTGGAGAAATGGTTTCTGATCACTTTAACCTAAGAAAGAAAATTTTCAGGGCCAGTGTGTCCCTTGACTCCATCAATTATTTGAGCTTCACAAAACAATGCCCCTCCCCAATGTGTGTGGTCAATGTGAAGCTGCTCAGGTCCCACTCCCACATCCTGAAGCGTGCCTTTGAGATGCAGAAGTAGATCTACCTTGTGATTTTTGCCATGCCGGTACACCATCCAGTCTTCACCATTTGTGCTGACCTCCAGCTTGTAGGATTTGACATAGTAGCCTCTCTGGGTTTCCTTGGAAATCGCTCCCTGGGTTGCAATGGCTGTGAGAATAGTTAGGAATCGTAGGTCCACCTGGGAAGAGAGGTCAGAGAGTAAGGGGACGACCACTCCCAACAATACCCAGCTATTTCTGCAAAGAATACAACTGTCATACTAAGCTCACAAACTAGGTCTGTAATTCAGGAGATATATTTGCAGTTAACATCATTTTGCAATTCCCCATGGACAATTAAACTCAACTTACTTCTTACCAGATTAGACACCTTGAAAAATGGAACTTGAGGGGCTGGAGAGATGGCAGAGGACCCCTAGGTTCGATTCCTATCATCCACATGTGGCTAACAACTGTTCTTAACTCCAGTTGCAGGGGAATTCGACACCCTCTTCTGAGCTCCATGGGCATTCGCGACATGGGCACACTTACATACACGCAGGCAGTATACTCATACACACAAAGTAATATAATAAATAAAATAGTTTCCGGAGCTGGAGAGATGGCTCAGAGGTTAAGAGCACCGACTGCTCTTGCAGAGGACCCGGGTTTGATCCCCAGCACCCACATGGCGGCTAAGAACCATCTTTAACTCCAGTTCCAGAGGAATCTGACGCCCTCTTCTGACCTCTGTGGCATTGCAAGACACGGGTACACCAGTCTATATGCAGACAGACAGTACACTCATACACATAAAAAATAATAAGACAAAAAGTATTTATCTTTAAAAAATATATAAAAAATATTTTCTAAAAAAAGTAAAATGGAACTTGAGTATTTAGTTGTTCTTCCAGTTACAAATCTGAATGGATGATCTTCCATTTCTCCTAGTGAACTCTTAGAATCATGACCCCTCATTAGCCCATAGTCTGCTTCATACTGTGAAGGCAGATGTTGTCTTAAAAGAACATTGAATGGCTTCATCCAATCTACTCTAATCCAGTCCAATCCAATTCAATCCAATTCACTCTAAAGTTCTAGTTGCAAAAGTCACAGCCCATAGCTGTCTTCCCTCCCCATGGTCCCTTACTCCATTGTGTCTTTAACCACTCAGGTCACCATAGGGTCAAAGGGCATGCAGAGTCTGCCCAAGCAATTAGACTTATGCACTAAGTCCTGACCTTTGGCTTCACAAGGAGGATGGCCAGCATTTTGAGGTGCCTCCTCTCTGACAATACTAAGCCCATTTGGAAATTGCTGGATGTTATTCTTTTATTGGCTATGGTATTTATGGATGGCAGTTTCCACGTATGTTAGTTTCTGCAAACTGGTAAAATTCAACTCAGCACGCACTAACTGGGTACTCAGTATGTGCACAGGATTATGAGATAGCCAAAGGAAATGTGCAGCACCTTCCACGTGCATGAGGAAAGATGGGGAGCAATAATGAAAACAGAGGATTAAGGGCCCAAAATAAGGAGTAATATCAACAGACTATTATGACAAAGAAATTTCTGGAAGCTTTGCAAGATGAAAGGACTTCTGGAGAGGCAGAGGAGAGACTGACAAATGGCCAGACAGTCAGCTGTGCTGTTGGAAACTTCATAGATTCTTGGAGTTTCTAAATGGTCTCCCTCCCTTTCCTCCTGTCAGTACTGCAGTGTCCTTCTTAGAGGAGAGGTCACCGTGTCACATCAGGCTTGTCAGTGGGTCACAAGGCTGTCTGTGTGTGTCATAAAAGCAGGCATTGCTCTGGAACAGAACTAGCAGCTGGCTCTTCCCCTGTTTACTTCTTCCCAAGGGATCAGAACTGGACCCGTCTGCAGTGCGGGAAGATTACTCAACATGAGCTGCGAGACTTGTTCAGGAAGAAAGCAAACAATAGTCTGAAAAGACGATGCAGAGCATCTGGATAACTTGAGTTTCGTTCCCCGCAGTGACATTTTCCCATGTGTTCTTCTGATAGCTATGTGCAAAACCTTCCTGGCAGGCTTCCTCCAGATAGCAAAGATCAGACGAAGTTGCCATATTCAGCTAGCGCCCAACAAACCTGCCTTTAGGAAAACCTTCTTCCCCACATCTCTGTTCCTCCCCCCCCCCCCCCGTGCCAAGAATGAGGAAGATCTGGAGCTATTTATAGAACATTCTTTTGATTCTGATAGGGCAAACAGCATCCTGGCCAAACAACTTTTCCCAGGCCTATTAATCTGCATAAGGGCAAGGATGGGAGGGGCGGGAAGGCCCTCTTACTCATCGGTTTCTCCCAGTGCACAGTTCTTGTCACACAGCACAGCACCTACTTGGGTGAATGAATGAATGAATGAATGAATGAAGTTATCAAGCATTTTGTGTTTGTTTTCTTAGTGTCCTTTGTCCACTCTAGCTGAAGGACCATACCACCATCTCATCAATAGATACACACTCTTCATACACACCTCCCCCTCATATCTGAGCAGATACCTGGAGATACTCCTTGTTGGAATCCAAGTTGGGGGTCCAGCCATTATCATCACCATGGAGCCGGCTCTGTTGAGGGGTCCAGCGCCCTTCAGAGAAGGTGGAGGAGGCACTGATTTGTTCATTAGCAATTCGGCCAGACTCCATTCCCAGAGGGACATTGCACTGAAAGTCTGAGGAGTAAAGATGGTCGAGGGCTGAGTTAGGCATCTTGACTTCAATCTGCTGGGGCCCCGAGACACTGCTTCGTTCTAGTGACAAGTCCTAGCAGGCACTCCCTCATCCTGAATCTAATTATATGCTTACATTTTAAAAATAACAATACTAAGTCACATAGTTGACAACCCCTGTGGGTCTACAAGAAAGTAAATTGAACCTAAAAGAAATTAGGCGGTGGATAAATAAGAATCACCATACAAATTAAAAAATACCATCTAAAACACAAATGTTATCACTGCTGCAGGCTATGGATGCTCTTCAGTGCCAGTTGCCCCAGCAGTGTGATACACATGAACAGAAGCTGGAGTCCTGGCAATTTGGGTGGGCTGAGCCGTTGTGGGAAACCTGCCTTATTAACACACACCTAGGAGGCAATTTTGCATGGCTTTCTCTTTCACCAAACTGTTTCTTGACTTCTGGCACAGAAGACAGACTTTACAAAGCATAAATATCTGTCTTCGAGAAACTCGTCTGTGAGGACACGCATGCCACATTGTGTTCCCCTGCATCGCCTGTCTAGGCAAACAGACCCAGAAGTTGCTTACTCTGGTCTCTCACCATCAGCTACACTGCCGTCCTCCACCTGAATGCTAAGGACACTGATCAATACTTGCAAGCACATGGTTTGAAAACAACCAGTCATCTTTCTCAGGCCTCAAACCCATTCTTTAGCTCTGTGACTGTACTGGGCATTTACTGAACCAGTTGCAGTCCACTATATTATTTCTCACCCTATCTCAGGACCTCTGATGAAAAACAAAAGCTACACTCAGAGCAGAACCCTTCAACTTTCTGGCAAGCCTGCCTGCCATGTATAGTTAAATAGGTGATGAGCTGTCTATAAGAGTGGCAGGATTTCCTCAGCTTTCATCATCTTCTTTCATGAGAGCATCTGGGTTTCTAAGCAGCCATGGCCGTGCATCTGAAGCAGAGGGCAGGGAGCAGCTGGTTTGAAGATGGAGCTCAGGGCCAGAAACCAATGGTTTGGGTAGCGGGGGTCCATAAATGTTGGGCCCACAGCTGCACTTTGCAATGCTATGCACAGCACCTGGCACTTAGCAGAAGCTCCAAAAACTGTAATTCTTGGAAGTCTAAAATGGAAGTTCAAGTAGCTGCATCATCTAGCCAGGGAAATCCTACCCCTGGCTGGGGAGGTTTTAATGTGGAGCTATATGTATGGGAAGAGAGGTTTATAATGTCTCAGTTTTGTGACAAATGGCCTCGGAGGTTTAGAGATGGAGGAAACTGGTCCCAGCCTGAAAACATTAGACTCTCATATGGATTGTCCTAGGTATCATCCTTTCCATCCACAGATGAGAGAACGGAGGCTCGAGATGGTCCTGTGACTTTCCCTGGGAATAACTCATTCTTTGTACACAGTACACAGTTGTTGTTGTTTGTTTGTTTGTTTGTTTGTTTGTTTGTTTTGGTCTTTTCGAGACAGGGTCTCCCTGTAGTCCCAGCTGTCCTGGAACTCACTCTGTAGACTGGGCTGGCCTTGAACTCACAAAGATCTGCCTGCCTCTGCCTCCCGAGTGCCTGGCTGGTCCACACTACTTTTTTTTTAAAGGAAATGAGCACCCAGATGGACATCCACCTCTGCTTAGAGAGAAGGTGTGTTTCCCTTTCCTTGAGTTCAGATGACACCACGATCTCTAGCAATCTCATTTCCTGCTCTCTCAGAGGTCAGCTCTTTCTGTGTAGCCTTGATGAAAGGACAGGACAGGGATTAAGTGGTCAACTTACTCTCAAGTGGCTCTTGGTGGACCAAATAATAACGTGCAGAGAAGCCGTCCTTGGCCACCGCCATGTCCGTGTGAAAGGTCAGGGAGAGGATCCCTGTGGATGAGCGGAGTTCGGAGGGTGTTTTGGTCCCACAGTACTTGCCAATCAGAGGGCCAACTGGATACAGCAGACAAAGAGAAGACAGAGGAAATGGTCATCTCAAACTCGGTTTTCAATGCTTTCTCCCTTTCCCTCACTGGGAACCTCACTGCAGATTACCTTGACATAAAAACCAAATACATGCTTTAAGAACAATATCTGATATTTTTCTTGCCCATTAAAAAGTACTTTCACTGAGCTGGCTTCGTTTTATTCTCCTATCCCTGGGAGACTGGCCAGAAGGTATCATTATAATACTTGCTCTACAGAGGAAGAAATTGAGTTTCAGAGGGTCGGGTGACATTTTTCTGCTCATACTGCTAGGAAATAGAGCTAGGCCCCAAATCTTACCTACTTGCCTAAATCTTATGGTTTTTCCTGGGAGAAGAAATTGCTCCTGTTTAGCTGTCAATTTTCTCTTATATTAGAAAATATTTAGAATAAATACAAATGTGAACGATTTGTTTCCAATACTGACTATACCCCAGATCTATATTGGTCTATACCCAATAAATACTGATTCCACTAGGCCTTGAATGATCTGCCTTTCCAACACCTGAAATGATAGTAATGACAGCATCATTACACAGTTAAGATACAGAGAGTGTCAGTAACTTGTTAAGGTTGCACAGCTGAGCCTGGATTCAAGGCTAGTCAGTCTGGCTTTAAGTCTTTCTATATGGTCACAAGGTTTGGCTATTGAGTCACTTTCTATCCTGGTAACCTGGTATCAGAAAACAATATCACCTATAATTTTGCCATCTGTGATAGTTAAGCTTCATTTTCAATTTGGTGAAATCTAGAATTATCTGGGAGATAGGCCTCTGGGCATGTCAGTGGGGCATTATCTTGATTAGGTTAATTGAGGTGGGAAGACCTTCTCTCCGTGGGGGACTCTACTCCCTGGATGGGTCCCTGGACTGTAGAAAAAGGAGAAAGTAAGGTGAGCTCGGCCCTTCACCCGGCCTTCTTCCTGACCGTACATACACTGCAACCAGCTGCTTCGAGTCCTGCCGCCTTGCCTTCCCTTCAGGATGAACTGTACTCCAGAATTATGAACCAAAATAAACTCTTCTTTCCTTAAGTTGGTTTTATATTTTATCACCACTACTTAAAATAAGAAATCATCCTTGCCCAAGACCTATTTAGTCTCCTATCCTCTTTTCAAAGGAAATCTCTCTAAGAAAAGTAGTCCACCTTCCTGTAACTTCTCTCGAATCATCTTTGGTGAAGGAGAAGAGAAAGTGGTTTTATGGGTCCTTTAAGAACTTCAAGAGCTCAGAAGTCTACTCTGTTCCTTTCTAAGCAATTTACAAAGGTCAAGCCATTTCGAAGTGTTTAGTGACGGGGGACATCACTCACCATGTGGAATGCCATCCCAGATGTCCAGCCAGTCATATTTGCAGTCTCCTTCCCCCACCTGAAGAGGGTCGTGCTCCAGGTCGAAGGTCAGGAACTGCAGGATGATTTCCATCCTGGGTTTGGCCAGGATGGTGAAGGTGCAGTCCAGGTTGTGTGGGTACTTCTCTGGAAACCCGGGGGATTCGATGGTCCCATTGGGGCTTGTGAAATTCTTGGAACAATCTTCAGAGCCTGTGTGTCAGAGAGAGAGAGAAAAAGAGAGAGAGAGAGAGAGAGAGAGAGAGAGAGAGAGATAGAGAGAGAGAGAAACACACTATAGTATTAAGAAGCAGCCTTTCTCTGCTGCCTCTGCTCTGGGTTATTTAAATGTTTGGGCCCACACCCCTCCACTCACAAGGTTTTTGTTTCTATTCAAGTGGCTGTTGGAGCAGCACACTCTTCTATCCACGTTTCAAGTCCTCAAGCCAACTCTTCTTTTGGACAGAAATTAGGGATGTGAAGCTGATTGCTCTATATATTAGAATAAGAACAGCAGTAGAGGGATTGAAGGGTAAGAGGTAGAGAGAAGTGTGTGTGTGTGTGAGAGAGAGAGAGAGAGAGAGAGAGAGAGAGAGAGAGAGATCTGGAAATGAGGAACAGAGTCTTCTTTCTCAATTGCTCAGCTGCTCACTCCAGAATGTAAGTTATTTCAATCCTTAAGGAAGGCTTGCTGGTTGCCAGCAGGGGAAACAATGTTACCCCTTCTTTATTGCTGACCTCAACACTAGCCCCTATTGTACCCCAGCCAGCTAAGTGCCCCTTCTCCCTCCAAGATCCAAGGTGCCTCAGGGGAGGGGCAAAGGGGAGCCCAAGCCTCATTCATGTCCTGACTGTATTAAAACGAGCTGCTCTGTAGTGTTGGGACAATTAACAATCGCGGTTTTTAGCCGGTGGATCACAGCAGGGCGGTGGGGATGTTAAAGGCCGCTTGCACGGCGAGTTTTGGAAAAATGCAGCAGTGTATTGACATTTGGAAGGCTTCTGGTGCCTTTGTGGTGGGGATGGCCCTGTCTCCTCTCGGGTCTGCTTTCTGGGGGCGTATGCTGATGAAACGTGGCAGCCTGCTACAAGCTTGGACAGCAGTGGGAACAGTAAGAGGATGACGGCCATCATGTCATCTAATGTCTCTAGGTGGAGTCATATTAGCCCTCATGCTAATGGTTTGTCCCGGCACAGCCACCAACATACTGGGGGCATGGAGACCCAGCTTATACAAACAGCAAGAATGGGTACAAGCTAACAAAGTGGATGTGAATGCTGGACAATTACAATGATTTCATTCACACATTAGGATTTTTAAAATAAGAAAAGGAAGTGAGATTTATGAGGAGGATAATAGACACTCTAAGCATGGAGGAAAAAGAAAAAAGCCCATAGATATACTCAATAAACCAGGTGTTTACTGGCAGGAAGTGTACTCTGGGGATCACACTGAAATATAACTATGGATGTCAATGCGGGGATCTTAGCCTACAGCAATGTCTTTATCAGCAGCTCCTGTGGCAGAGCCCTCTGAAAGTCTCTTTATTGATGAGGACTTTCTGGAAAGCTTCAAATGTCTGACTTGGAAAAAAGGTACCATGTAAATGAATGAGGGTAGGGGCTTGCAACGTTCTGCAGTCCAGGTCACATAGGAAATTTCTAGAACCCCCAGCTGTCCATCTAACATCTTCTCTCTGCTCTCAGTGTAGACCTTGGCAGCAGAGGAACTCGGAAGCAGGACCCAGAGTGAACTTTGATGGCTCTTTGGAAGCTCTAGGCAGCAAATCTCAGAGGCTTGGTGTTCATCTTAGAGGCATGGCAGTGGCAGGGAAGGCCCAGCTGTCAGTAGGCAGCTAGGCTGGGTGGGAAAGCTGGGGTGGCCTCCCCTCCCCAGCTTTGTTTACCACCAGGCCTCAAACTCCTGAGGGCTTCCTCAGCAGCCTGGGGTGATGCAATTTGGCAAAGCCAAGCCAGCTGGATGGTCTTCAGGGGGCCAAGAGGAATTCTGAAAAGGTTAGAGTTTAAGGCTGCTATGCAGACTTTTTCATAGGGCCACTTAGGGAGCCTCACACAGTGCTGGGTGGAAATTAGCTTTCTATTCACAACTGGCTTGAGCGGTAGTAGAGCCCTCCTGATGTCCCCTCCTAGAGTTGGCTCTATTGTTGCTCTCTTAGAAAGCAAGGGGAATTACACCCCACTGGGAATGGGGAATTTATGGTGGAATCTTTGATCATTCTTATCTGTTGGGGGCAAGTGCTTCCACAATGGATATCTAGAGTGTAAGAAAAACCTGAAGAAGGTGAGACTGTGAACTGTCCAGTTTCAGGATCCTGAGGTCTTCCGTTCAGCTGGAAGGGATCTTTCAACTTTAAGTACATAAGGCCAAATAAATAAATAAAAAAAGAATGCATGTATGATGTTAGATGTGGATACATTCTCTGTTTATTTTGACTGAGGTGAGAAAACTTTTATCATTTCATACTTTGCATGTAGAAAAATAAAGACCTATCTATTAAAATGACACTGGTCTCTAGTTGGATCAGCATCAGAAAAGCAGCTGAATGACCAAGGTTAAGAAGAGATTCCATGGGGCTGGAGAGATGGCCTAGCGGTTAAGAGCGCCGACTGCTCTTGCAGAGGACCTGGGTTCGATCCCCAGCACCCACATGGCGGCCGAGAACCGTCTTCAACTCCAGTTCCAGGGGAATCCGACGCCCTCTTCTGCACGACACGGGTGCACAAACCTACATGCAGACAGTACATTCATACACCTAAAAAAATAATAAAATTTAAAAAAATGTTTAAAAAAGAAGAAGAGATTCCAGAATTGGAGACAAAATTGGAGTTCTGTAGAAAACTGACTAATCAGGATCCTTTTCTAAGACATGTTAAAAAGATAACTTTTTTTTTGAGACAGGGTCTCCCTATAGCCTTAGCTGGCCTGGAACTCACTCTGTAGACCAGGCTGGCCTTGAACTCACAGAGATCTGCCTGCCTCTACCTCCCTAGTGCTAGAATTAAGCATGCGCTGCCATGCCTGGCTTAAAGATGGTTCTTAGCCACCCATGTGGGTGCTGGGACTCAAACCCTGGTCCTCTGCAAGAGCAGTCAATGCTCTTAACCACTGAGTCATCTCTCTAGCCCAAAGATAACATTTTTTTTTAAAAACCCAGCCAGCAAATATTCATGTCAATTTAATATACAGATTGTCCATAGAAGCTGGAGGTTTGAACTGGCAGAATGGTAAGCTCAGTAGAATGGTAATCCCCGGAGGCTAAGGCAGGAGGATCACCATGAGTTCCAGCCTAGTCTAAACTTCACACTGAGTTCCAGGCCAGCCTGGGTTACAGAGTAAGATTCTGTCTTATAAAACAAACAGCAGAACCAAAGCTGGAGGTTTGGGTTGCAGTGAACTGTTCCATCCTGAGGGCCTCTAGCCTGCTAGATGGCCATGTCACATCTCTGTGTTGTATATTTTATAGTAGTAACTTGCAAGTGGGAGAAGCTATACGGGCATAGATATTAAAACACAGTGGCCTATCCAAAGTTGAGCTTGGCTTGACCACGGATAGTGAATTGGGTAGTGGACATTGCAGGCCTCCCCTATCTGTGAACGATCCTCCAAATTTCACTTTCACTCACAAGGAGAGAAAATGGGATCTTGAATTTCAGTCAAAGAGCATTATAAAAAATAAAATATCTACTGATTGTTTCTCAAACTATTTTTCAAATTCTTTTAAAAAAATTTTCTTTCCCTATTCTGCTTAGTATTTGGTGATTTTAGATATTTTAAATTTGTGGCCCAAGTGGAGGATCTGGTGATATATGTAATATTTTATACTTCATTTAGAGCAGCCAGGACCCTTCCACTCTAGCCACATGCCCCTTCTATCAGGCACCATGGATGGGTTTATGTCTTTCAGTATAACTCTGTAGCAGAGCCTGGAGAAAGCCAAGTTCCCAGAGCCTTCGGGACGGCTGTTCGCATATCTATGTTTACTGTTTCCCCCCTCTTTCTTTTTATGAATCCGACTGGCAAACATAGCTGTGTTTGTTTGGATTTCCTCAGCATGTCCACCCATTTCTTTCATGTTCTGTGGATGATGGAAGATGACCATTTTCTCCCAGGACTGCAAATGTGGAAATGGGGGCATAAGACAGGATGCCTAGAAGAGTAAAGACCTTCCTAAACATCTCAGCTGCACATTCCTGGGTTTTATATTATACGGTTGACTTTTATGCCAAGATAGGTGTGATGGCAGGTATGAGAGGCCCGAGGCTGCTCTGGAGTCATCTTCTGTACCTCCCAGTCATGTGGCTGTTGACAAAGCTGTCGCTCACTGTAGCAATCTCTTCCAGAGTCCTAGTCCTAAAAGCAGGCTGCCCTGTTGCTCCAGGCCCAAACCACCTGCTTTTCTTGGCTCTTCATAGACTTGCCGCCACATTCAAAACTCTGCTTCACCATGTTATCAAACAGCAGGGCTGAATTATGATGATCTCTTGTGTGTTTTATCTTTTTAATATCCCCCCTTCAAATCTGCATGATGGATGGAGTTAACATTCCCTTTTCCTGTGGCTTTCTGGAGAATGTGGCCTCTTGCCTTGGGAAGTGCTGAGAGGGAACTGTGAGACCAGAGATGAGCTTGAATGGCCTTGCTCACCCTTACCCCGGCTTCCCTTGGCCAGCTCGCTGGAAGGTCTTGCTTGAGCTGCTTTCCTTTGGAGGTTAAGGCAAGTGGAGGTAAGTGACAGCTTCAGCACTAGGACTGCTTTCTTTCTTTCTTTCTTTCTTTCTTTCTTTCTTTCTTTCTTTCTTTCTTTCTTTCTTTCTTTCCTTTCCTTTCCTTTCCTTTTCTTTTCTTTTCTTTTCTTTTATGTGTATGAATGTATTGTCTGCTTGTCGGTTTGTGCACCTGTGTCGTGCAATGCCACGGAGGTCAGAAGAGAGTGTTGGATTCCCCTGGAACTTGAGTTAAAGATGGTTCTTAGCACCATGTAGGTGCTGGGAATCGAACCCGGGTCCTCTGCAAGAGCAGTCAGTGCTCTTAACTACTAGGCCATCTCTCCAGCCCCAGGACTGTTTTCTGATAGACTCCCGAGAGGGCCTCAATTGTTTCCTCATTTAAAAAACTGCAGCATGTGATCCATGCCTTCATTTAACTCACAGTGCAGTTTTCCTTTCAGTGTCACCAACAGTGTTTCTTGTGCATCTGTGTGATGAGGGTTTATGCACCTGATTCTCCCACAAAAACACCTTATTCCTTCTGTCTACGACACCTTCAGTCAGGGATGTTCATCAGTGTTGGTACCTTGAACTGAATCTTGCACTGGACTCAAAGAGCTGTGGAGCCATCAATGCAGGGGTCCATACCAGCCCCAAGCCCAGGACACACAGATCAGTTGCTATGACCTCATTATGGCCAGAAACATGAAAACTCTTGATGGATGGGCTGTCTTGGGCCCCTGTCCTATGACAGCCGGCTCGGGCATAGATGAGTACTGCTGACCCACCCCTTCATTTGATTCCACCTTCTCAGGCAGTCAGTCAGACAAATATTTAGACAGAGTGGATATAAAAAGTGCTTTCAGCGGCTACCACTTCCTTTCAAGAACTGTTTAATGAAAAAAGAAAATATATCTGAATAGTTCCCCTCACACTGAACTTAACAGGCGCCAGACTTGGGCCTCATGATGACGGGGCTGACAACTTTGCCTTGAATCAGACTCCACGGAGGAGTGGTAAAACTTGGGCTTTTGGAGAAGAAGATGCTCAAAGAAAGAGCAGAGCTTCTGAGGTGAGGAGTAGGTGAAGCAAAGGAGAATTGGAGAATATTCCTTCCTCAGCCACTGTGAGAGCCATCCATGAGAGAGCCATCCATGAGAGAGCAGGACACCGGATTGGGAGAGCAGAAACGACCATCTGTGGCTAAGACCCAGCTCTGCCCAGCCATGGGAATGGGCACTGCCCATATTCTCAAGGTCCAGGGGGAATCCATGGGAGACCTGATGGGGTCAAGAAGGCAACTCGAAGAATTGCTGTGTTCTCCACCCCGTCTTCCACTATATTTCTGATTCCTTTTCACACCATCTGCTTTATTGGCATATAGGAAATAGGGGTTCAGTACGCAGAGGTGGTAAAACAGATTGCCAAGGGGAATTTCTAGGATTCAAAATTCAGTTTAAAAGCAATGGCTGACCCCATTCGGGGGTCATGGTGAGATCTTTAGAAACCCTAAACAATGAAAAGATTATATCCTCCAGCCCCGTGTAATTCCTAATAAAGACAACATTAAACCATGAAGTAATTGCAATGAGGTTCAACCAAGTTCAACCATAAAGAGCAGATTGATTTTAAAAAATCCACTTCTTTGAAAAGATATTCTTGTATATATCCCCCTCCTCATCAGGCCCCACCTCCCGGTGTCCCCCAACTGTGTTGGTGCTTGGTCTTCCTCAAGATGAGATATCTCCGAGTTCACCTAGGGTTTTCTTCTTCTGCCACCATGGTCGGGGCAGATGACTGAGCCCTTATCACCTGGCTCCATCCACCAACTGTGGCTTCCCCTCTGCGTCCCACCTTCCCTAAGATGCCCATCTCTGGCCTCCACCCCAGGACCCCACGGACCTGTCTTGAAGATCTCGTAGCGCAGGGAGAAGCCTGCCCCCTGCCGGGCGTAGTCTGATGTGAATTTGATGTATAACATGGAGCCTGAGGAGATGATAGTGGGTGGGGCGATGTTCCCACAATGCTTGCCTAGGAGGTCAGCCGACTCACTGTCCCCATCTCGAATCTCAATGAAGTCATACCTGGGTGGGAATGGCAACAAAGACACAGATGAGAAGGGCTCCATCTGAGGAGTTTGGAAGGACCATTGTCCTCTTTCGGTTCTTCCCATCCTTTCAATAGACATTCAGGTGTTGCACAGTGATCAACAAAGCACACTGTGCTTGCTCGGGTAGACAGGCAAACGCAGACACAGGAAGTTGCTTTGTTAAAGCCACAGTGAATGAGGGCATGGCTGGGAGGCTTTATTTCTTGTTCGCATAAGAGCAATTGCATCATTCTATCAAAGATCTCAAAACAAACATTGTTTTCTTCGCTGGGTAGCAGCAGCACCCTTTTTATTTTGATCACGACCTCTCTGAATCTTAGTGTCTCCTACTTAACTGGGTCATTGCAAGAACTTAAACCCTTCGAGCATCAGTGTCTTCATAAGCAACATAAGGAGAAAGACAGATGCTCTGGGAGCTTGAGATGGACATAAAACGAGAAAATATATGTCAGAGGCGGGCACCTGGGGATGTGTCAGAGCTGTTTATCTCCTGTCCTCTACCCTATTTCAGATTTCTCCTGAGCCATCCCCTTTTATTTTTAATTAGCAAAGTCTCCCCATCCGTGGGTCACCTTTTTTTCTGTGATGAGTCTACAAAGCTGCTATCAGCACTGTCTAGTCAACATGTTTTCCCAAGGAACCAGCACTAAATCAGATAAGGCAATAAAAACCCTTTTCCAAAAGCCTGGTGATTCCTTGGGGACTGTGTCTATGTACCCACAATTAGTAGGTTCTTAAGAGGAAGGGCTGGGTGGTCTCCCCAGGCTGAGTGAGGCCTGTGCTCCTTTTGAACAGAGTCAGACTGGTCTGGCATAAGGCAGAGATGTCTCACCGACCAGGTTCATGGGCTGATATACATTAAAAAGTTCCCTTTATCTCAACAGATACACGGTTTTCAACTGAAGTGCTTGCTCCAGCAAGCATCACTGTGCCTGTCTGCACTCCTTCCTTAGCTCGAGTTAAATCACACAGCTAAGGTGGGAAACTTCCTCCAAGCCAGCCTGCTGCAAAAGCCATCCACCTCCCTCTTTCTCTTCTCCTTCTACTTATTTTGCATCAACCTGTAAAAACGACATGTAAGAAATCTCTTCCTTGTGGGTAAGGAAAGGGGTTGGCAGTGTGGCCCTCCCTGGGATGTGGCCTCCGGCTCTTGTCACACAGGTCTGTGGGAGCTGGCTGCCTGCAGAAGTGACTGGTGTATGTTAGAGAGGCCTGAGGCTTCACTTCAGCCCCCAGGAGCCATATTTCAGAGGAGCAGCCACTTCTGAAAAAAACAGGCCTGTGAAGGATGAGTAAGGAGTGAGCTTTGGGAAAGTCCATGCTGAGGCCCAGAGGCCTGGACTCCTGCAGCCAAAAGAATGGCTGACTCGGATCCCTCTGGAGAGGTGGAGATGGAGAGAGAGAGGCTTCCTCTGGAGCTCTGAGGAAGAGGGCAGATTAAGAAGGGCCTCGGGTGGTCGGAGTGATATAGTCAGACATGGGATTTTCAGTGTGGGAGTTGGTACTGACTTTGAAAGCAGGATTTTACTTCCAAAGCAAAAATGAAAAGACACTCAGTCTGTTCTCAAGGGCAACTCCCTGGTCCTTCTGGAAAATCCCTGCTTGCTTCCTGCTCAGCAGTTACAATCAGCTGAGCGATGGTGATTCCCCAGCAGTGTGCACACAGGTCAAGCAGCTCTGACACCCTTATGCATCCATCACACATCCCTTGGCTCCTCTGGAGGAGGGAGCGAAGGCCCCAAGTCCTGGAAATAGAGTGCTGGGTTTGGATTCCTTTTTTTTTCTGGAGTTCTGTTAAGCCAAATTTTGTAAAATCAAGATATTTCTATTAAAGTTTTTTTTTTTTTCAAAGTAGAAGTGCTGAGAAAATTAAGCTTTGAGCCTTAAACATGGAGAGAACAAGGCTGGAGAGGTGGCTCAGTGGGCAGAGCACTTGAGCAAGTATGAGGACCTGACTTAGATTACCCATAATCCCCATAAAGCTAGATGCAGTAGTGCACATCTCTAATCCCATGGCTCCTGTTGTGAGATGGACGCAGAGATAGGAGAATTGCCAGAAGCTCAAAGGCAAGCTAGACCCTATCCCAAACAAAGCGGAAGGCAACGAATGACACACAAAGTTATCTCTGACATAACACAGGCTCTGTGGTACACAGACACTGACATTCCCACACACAAATATGCACATGACATGTATGTTACACATACTATGACAGTATGAGAGCTATTAGGATCCCTGTCCTCGGGTTGTCAAGTTCACATAACAGAATCCAATCTATACAGTTACAACACTGTATGACACTCAGTTGTGCTTAATTAAGAAAGCCAACCATCCCCGGGTGTGGTGACGCATGCCTTTAATCCCAGCACTTGGGAGGCAGAGGCAGGTGGATCTCTGTGAGTTCAAGTCTATCCTGGTCTACATAGGAGCTCCAGGCCAGCTGGGGCTACAGGGAGACCCTGTCTCAAAAAGGCAATAAATAAATGAATAAATAAACAAACAAAAACAAACAAATAAATAAATAAAAGAAAAAAAGAAAGCTAGCCATCAAATTCTCACACCCACTTCGGAGGCAAGGAGGTTGAGCCATGTGGATGGAAGACGCTTGCCTGAAGAGAAAGCAAGCCAGGGAACAGGACTGTGCAGTGAGAACGGGGAGGTGAGTCTGTTCGAACGTTTCGAAAGGCATTGTGGGTGAAATGTGGTAAAAGTTAATGTGCATATACCCTTCAAGCCAGAAATCCTTCTGTTAGACTTTTTCCCCCAAGCAAACATCCGACAGTGGCATAAAGATGTATGTGCATCTTTGTACATGTTTTTTAAAAAGCATATGAAAAGTGAGAAGATACTTTGTTTATAAATAGCATCATGTCAAAAAATCCAACCATAGAGGGCGAGTAAATCAATTCTGGTATATTTATAAAATGAAATATTCAGCTGCTACAGAAAATTGTGCTGCAGGTCTAGATTTTTTTTGTTTTTATGGAGAAATGTTCATGATTTACTATTAATGTAAAAAGAACAGATTTTTTTAAAAGTATGTTTTAAAATGTATACATGTATTTCCTTGAAGAAGCATATAGAAAACATCTGAGAAACTACGTACTAAAATATTAGCAGCGATACATTGGTAGCAGGATAATTTTACCTTCTTTGTTTTGTTGTTATCCAAATTATTTATCATAAGCTCACATTTCTTTAATAACCCTAAAATTATAAAAGTAAAGCTGTGTACATTAAGTTTCTTCAAAGTAGAAAAGCTGAGAAAACTAAGCTCTTCATATAGAGCTGGACCACTAGAGTGGTGCGTGACACTAATCCCAGCACCTTGAGACGAAGCAGGGAGATCGTGAGTTGAAGGCCAGTGTGGGATGCATAGTAAGACTCTATCTCAAAGCAAAGCAAAACAAAACAAGAGAACACAAAGATTTAGCAGATTCTAAGAGGGAATTCAGCAAAACAAAACAAGAGAACACAAAGATTTAGCAGATTCTAAGAGGTGAATTCATCATCATCATCACCAACTTCCATCTCACAGAACAAGAGTTAGAAAAACAAGGACCAAATGAGACAGGGCATGTAGGCATACCTAGACTAGTACTGGGGACATGGTGGGCACTCAATAGTTTACAAAAAGAGAATAAAACAAACAAAAACCCAGAAACCTGGCTTTGTGTTGCCAATTTCTCTACAAAGGACAAAGAGGCCCTGCCACCACACTGGCGGGGTAGCAGAAGGAGGCAGGCTTTGTCAGGTGGCCTAATCACCCATAGAGTCATTTAGAGGATTAGCACAATCTACCAACAAATGCCATCACTGCAAGCTTGTCTCAGTTTACTCAATAGTTAGACTGCCCCCAAACCTTTTTGTAATAGGGCCAGCAGCAAATACATCTTTAATTTATCTACATACACCTATGGTGAAGCCAACACAATTTGGAAAAAGGTTCTTATAAGCCAGTCGAGTAACAATTCTCTGTCTAAGCATGTTAGATAAGGGAACTCTCCAGTGAATCTTCATGTGAAGTATCCTAACAGCCCTTCCTTGAACTTTGGAAAACTGGATTTTCCTATCAAGCTTGCTTGAGGGAGAAGCAACCCAAGAGTTACAATTTGATAGCCGAGCTCCCTCTCCCACCAGGGTCCTGGCTGGGCCCTGTGGACAAGCCCCGCTTAGCCATGTGGTCTTCTGGATGAGCTTTTGATATAAAGGGCACACTCCAAGTGACATGCTGAGTTCATACAGAATGTCCCATTTACCTCCCGTGTGACGGGCTCATTTGGGGAAATTTTTTATTATTAGGGATTTGCAGCAGCTGGAGTAAATCTCCTTAGAAATTTCAGTGTTGTCAGGTTCATTTATGAAGGACTCCTTGGAGGCTCAGGAAGTTTGTGGCTTTGGAATAAATAGAGGCTTTGCATCCAGCCTTGAATCTCTGGTGTTTGTTTGGCGAAGGAATTGGGGCGCAGACTTAGTGCTCACCCTAAGGACAGTGAAGTGGGATAACTCGAAAGCTGCTTCTCCTACAGCCTACATTTCTCCTTTTCCAGAAGCCGACATGAACCAGCTAAGAGACATATTAACTACGGTGTTTGCATTTCATTATTCATAATCTCTCTCAAATGAAAAAATTCCTCTCAAAGCTTTAACACTACCTCTTATTATTTTGCTTATTTGTTTTTTCTGCTAAGCTGAAGTAGCCATCTCTAAAAATGGTTCTTGTGTGCCCTCTAAAAATGGTTCCTGGAGTGCCTCTTTGCTTTTACCCACAGATTCCATCCGCACGGGCAATATCTGCCTAGAGAACTCTTCCTCTCTTTCTCTTTCAGCTTCATACTCTTAATTTCTTCTCCCCAAACTCACATTGGGAGGGGGTGTGGGAATTTGGATGGTGGAATTCAGCTTCTGGGTCCAAAGAGAGAAATGAAACAGCAACAGCTTCATCTTCCTCTCAACACCGAGGAAAAATGGAAAGAGGCTCTGTAGTGTCCACGCCTGACTCTCCCCAGCAGGGCACCAAGGCCGGGCCAGCCAAGGCTGAGTGTGCTACAAAACTCCCTGGGCTGAGGTCCTTGTTCAGAGCAGGATGAGGTCTAGCCTTGGTCATATCTGCCTTTATGGGAACATAGAACTGCAAGTGTGAAGGGGTTTCTATACTGAAGATAGAATCCTTAAGTCCTGTAAGGACGCTATGTCTGTCCTTGTGATTTAGGTCTATAAATAGGAACACCTGCACCTAAGCCCTGAAATCAGCTTCTTTGCTGAGCAGGCAATGCCTCTCTTCACAATGCAGGCCTCGTGGAATGATTATGACACAGACTTCGGGCTCTTTCCTAACCCTGGGCCCTTGTTTTGCTCTTTTCTTCTGCCTGTCACACTGTCTGGTAGCTTTGTCCATGGCTGATTACCTCCTCAGAGATGGCATACCCTACTCTATCTTACCACCTTCTAGAAAGGTCTACCCTACACACTTATGTATTTGTTTAGCTCTGTCTCTTGCACTAGTGAAGAAGGAGCATGAGATCAGGACTTAGCTCTTCGCTGGCGGATTTATAATATATTTTGGTACCTGTCACAGGGAGGGAAGAAATGAAAAAGGGACCCGGGCTTAGAACTACATGTTAGGAAGCTACGCCCCATACTGAAGTTTTCCGAGGGGCCTGATGGGCTGGCCCATGATACCTTCTGTTTTTGTGCCCCAGCACATCCACCAAGCTATTCTGGTTGTATGTGAAAACCTAAATGTTGCTTCATAACACAAAAACACGAAATATAACATTTTGTGGAGAAGAAACATCTCAAATCCTGCTGACAGCATTTTCACTATTAGCGGCAAACAAATCAACTATAATTAAAATGCTGTCAAAGTGATTGGAGATTTTTCTCACACTTTCAAAGTTCCATATTTCATGAGTAGATTATCCAGGCCAGAGAATTTACCACCTCCCGGAGTGCCTTTCTTTCAAGGAAGCTCAAAGACAGCTACAAACACTGTCTTATTAATCCTTACATTAAAACCTGCCGGGAAAATTGGAGGAAAGGCCATCACTGTCCCGTGTAGCTTCCAACAAAGAAGCCGCCTGAGACACACAGGCTGCAGGGCAGGGCTGCACAATGCAGAGGTCTTTGGCCGACACAGGCCCAGAGCCAGGCCACCTGCTTCTTGGGTCCAACCTTTAGGGAGAAAATGGCACAGCTTCAGATTGGATCTTTTTTAAGAGCTACATTTTATTTTCTTGAATTTCCTCCCTTCATTGTTGGCACTCATTTAGTAAGAAGCTAGTCTATCAATGGAACGTGGTCATATTTTACTGAGCAATTACTATGGGGCCCAGACCCTCCGCGTAGACATTATGTTACTCAATCCTAATTTAATACTCACCAGGCCCTGCCATGATTATAATCCAATTGCCTGTGCAGAAACGGAGACTCAGGTTAACAGCCCAAGGTCACAATAAGGGAAGATCAGAAGGGAGATGGAACTCAGGCAACCTCACTCTGGGCACAAAGACCTCACCTTCCTCCTTTTGTCTCATTGGGAATCCCAGGGTATCCTAGCACAGGAGCATGGGGTGGGGGTGGGGCTTCTAGTTGTGGTCTAAGTATGAAAGGCACTTCACAGAATCTGCCTTTTTTTTTTTTGGTCTTTTTTGAGATAGGGTCTCCCTGTAGCCCCAGCTGTCCTGGAACTCACTCTGTAGACCAGGCTGGCCTTGAACTCACAAAGATCCACCTGCCTCTGCCTCCCAAGTGCTAGGATTAAAGGCATGCGCCACCACACCTGGCAAATCTGCCTTTTTTGTTAGTCATTATGATTAAACAAAGCCCACAGGATGTGCCAAAATTAATAGATAGATCACTAGTGGGAAGAGCAAGCACGTTTGAGATGCACGATTTTAAGAATCACTCAGTAGAAATGCGGCTTACAACTCTTTAGATGGGAGAACATATTAATTCTTGTAAGTGCAGTATTTTTATAAGCATGTGTACACCCGTATGTGAACATATGGCTCATCGAGAGACGAAATAGGATCCAGTGTATTTATAAGTGCTTAAAGTATCATCCACATATTCTGAAGTCCAGAGACTTCCAGTAGGGAGCACACAAGAGTTTCAGCAGGCCAGGGAGCCGCTGTGAGCATATGCTGAAAATTTTTGTCTTCCTATACACATATACTTTCTTAGGGAAGGAGTCTGTGACAAAAACAGAACTGAAACTACTGTTACACAGATCTATGTCCAAGAGGGTGTGGTGTACCCTGGGAAGGAAGCATAAATGTATGCTTCCCATGTATGGGCTTTGTGGACAGAGGCAGCTAGCCTGTGGTGTTGGTTACTGGTAAAACTGTAGATGAGGCACCTCTCTCCATGGCTCAGTTTCTTCATCTCTAAAACGGAACTAATACAGCTCCCACCCTCGGAGCTTGTAAAAGGCTTATAAAAATATACACAGGTCCAGCATAGTGCCAGGTACCTGAGAAACAGTGGTTATTTTTATTCCAACCACCATTGTCAATAAAACAGGGTGGTAAATTTGGAGAGGGAGAGTTACACACACACACACACACACACACACACACACACGGCACCCTGAGGACACAAGAAGCTGACATAAACAAACATAGCACATAGCTACAGTCTCAACACTGTCAAACTTGGTGTTGGATTTCTCCAAGTCTGCGTCCTGCACAGATCCAGGCACTTGAGATCTACTTTAGTCTTGAAGCTCACTCGGAGCCTTATCCCTGGGGCCAGGCTGCCATGGCTAGCAAAGCCACCTCTCTTCCAATTTTTTTTTTTAAAGACAGGGTCTTCTTGTAGCCCCAGTGGGCTTGGACCTCACAATGTAGACCAGGCTGGGTGGCTTGATCTCACAGAGATCTGCATGCCTCTGCCTCCTGAGTGCTGAGATTAAAGGAATGCACCACCATGCCTGGTCATTTTTTTTTTTTAAAGACAGGCTCTCCTGTGCCCCAGGGTGGCTCTCCCCTCTATGTAACTGAGGATGGCACTGAACTCTTTGTCTTCCTGCTTCTACCTCCTAAGTGCTGGGATTACAGGTGTGTACCACCGTGATCCATTTATGCAAGGCTGTAGCTTGAACCCAGGACTTTGTATATGCTAGGCAAGCACTACCAATTGAGCGAAATCCTTAGTCAGAAAAGTTGTTCTTTTATTTTTTAGATGGTGCTGATGTTGAACACAGGGCCTTCTGTATGCAGTGATAGCACTCTACCACTGGTCGACACATCCAGCCCCTATTTGCTGGATCTTAGTAGTGGACACTCAGCCTCCTGCTAGCCTGGTGAGCTAAGGCACATGACAGCTCATCACAGACCGACAGTCAGTGCTCAATAAGGACATGTTGTCACTGCTGTTATTATTGTCATTATTTGTCTACCTCAAGGCCTCAAAGAGTTCCAAAAGTCTGGGGTTGTGTGTGTGCCTGCGTCGGTGCCCGCTGCCTCTTCACAGCAGCCGTTTGCAGTTACATCTTCCTCCTTCATTTCTTCCCATCACGAATCTCTGATGTTTGCAGCTCTTTGTTGGCAGTCCCCTCACAGCCAGGGTCACCATGAGCTTTAGAAGAGAGGAGATCTGACCACCCAGCACAGGAAGTATGCACAGAGAACAACCCAAAACAAACAGGAGGAGTTATTCTAAAAAACCTTGAAGGCAACAACATGGAAACTGCAAATACCATCTATTTATAATTGCTGCTTGTTTTTCCACAGAAGCCCTGGGATGATGGAGAGGGCTCTGCGATCTCATTGTTCCTGGGGTAGCAGGCTGCCAAGAACGCTCTCAACGTGAGGAAGGAGGCTGCTCCAGACATAGTGTCTGATAACTCTTGCTGTGGATGAACTTTCAGAGACTTAAGGGCACACAACAAAGCCTCCAGCATTTCTGCCCTGACCCCATGGGTTCACGTTGCTTCCCCTGCTGCCCTGGCTGCCCAAAGAGGTACATTCCTAAAGCCACATGGCCACAGATCTGCTGGGCTCCTGGACCAGCAAGCAGACTGGAGGCTGCTTGGATGGAACACATTTGCTTATGTAAGGTATGATTTTCTAGGCAACTGGTGCCAGCGTGAAGTTGAAGGTTTGGGGGCAGGCTGTTTGCAGCACGGCCGTGAGAGCTTCCTTTCATCTGCTGTGCGTCTATAGAATCTTTATCCTTTGGAGTCAACTTCAAGAGCCCCTTGCCAGCATTCTGTAATGGTGCCAAAGCACAAAGTAGGCAAGAACAGCCCACAGTTTATGTCCATTTCTTTCTTCTCAGGGGCAGCAACAGCTGCTTGATGTTGAAAGTGACTCTGGGCAAAGATAAGACTGGCTGAATTATCCTGTGCTGGCCTGGTTCTTTCATACTTTCCTGCCTTGGTTTGCCTCACCTCATAAATGGGAGCAGAGAGAGCTCCTACCTATTTGCCTCTTGGGACCGACTAGAAGGGGCATAAAGCAACCGGTAGTCAGGTAGTCATCGAGGGGAAATCGGAGCACGTCATCTTGGGGCCCTGGGGTGCTGGCAGCCTCCCTCCACTTGGCTGAGAGAACAGCTCCCTCTGGGTCAGTCACTCACTAACTCTTGCTCCCAGAGGATCCAATTGTAAGAGCAAAGTCATAACCTCCCCATCTGTCCGAAAAATGGGAGCCTGCTGGGAACGTGCACATTAGGGAACCAGTCACCTCATCAAAAAGTACTTTTTGGTTTTTCAGGGATTTGGGTTCATAATTAGTGTAATGTCACCTTTTGTTGGCCTCTAGCCTGGAACAAAACTTGGGAGATATATGACTTGTCTGAGTGGGGTGTGGTGGTACACACTTTTAATCCTGGCACTTGGGAGACAGAGGCAGGTGGATCTCTGTGAGAGTGAGGCCAGCCTGGTCCACATAGAGAGTCCCAGGCTAGCCAGGGCTATATGCTGAGACCCTGTCTCAAAACAAACAAACAAACAAACAAACAAACAAACCAGAAAGACTTGTCTGAAAAATATGCCACTAAGAATTTCAAGCCAGGGACAGTTTGGGAGCAGTTGGCAGGTGTGACAGCCTGATTTTGGATCCCAGTGTCTTGAAGCTTCAGGTTCCAGAGCTCAGAGTTTCTCCTGGCTCCAGGGGCAGAGTTGTCACTACTGTGCAGAATGCACTGGGGTGTGGAAATGACAGGCTCACACTAATGTCCAAGCAGGAAGAGGCTGTTCCACGCCAGGGTGGAGATTCTGAATATAGCCCTTGGTGGCCAGTCAGCTGGAACTGCTTCCTCCTCTCAAAGTGCTACTTGGTTACTGTGCCCTGGACATGCATCCTCAAGCACCGCACTGCACTCAGTGCAGAGCCTGTGTGGCTCAGGAATGCATGTCAGAGCCCTGACCGTGCTGTATGGCAGAAATGCCCTTCTGTGCTAAAATCCAGGGTTTGCTGTGTGTAGAGGTGCTGCTCAGGAATCCTGGGTGCTGTTGGACTGAGACTCACTGGATCATGAAGAAATACATCTAGAAAAGGTAGAAGAGCTTCTGTAAGAGGGAAAACAAATTGTAGGAAGTCTCCAAACGGGATGGAAGCAGTATGAGTCAGACTTAAAAGACCTTTATTTACCCTGAAGCCGAAAGCAGGCCGTTTGTTTTGTATGGATCTGCTGGCTGGCTGGTCACCATATTGCAGTGGCCAGCAGGGCCCCACAGCATGGGGAAGACATTAGTGCCAGGAACGAACTGTCGGAAGCACATGTGGATAAGAGTCCTGGTCAGAGACAGTAGTGGAGACTCCCAGAAGAGAAGTCAATACCCTAGCATTTAACCTAGCAGCCTGTCCTGAAGTTGGGCCAAATCTTATATCTGGCTGGACCTCAGGTTCCCAAGGAGACCCCTCAAATATTAATAATAACAATAATACTTTCTTACTCTCCTACAGCTCTCAAAGGATGACACACAGATAAATCACTTTGAACTTTCAGATGAAAGGTGCTCTATAAACCCGGGTCTCATCAACTATAATTGTTAGAGTAATTATTTTAATGATAATAATGATGATAATGGGAGAAGGGGGTGGGGCAGGAAGGAAATCTCCTACCTTGAGACAAAGAAAACCTCTTCCACTGAAACCTGTGCCATGCTTCTCTCTGCTCGCAGCCTGTCCCTATCCTCCTCAAACTGCCAATTCTTGGGCTGAAATATTATTTACTCCTTTCCTTTCCAATAAAACAATTATTTGTTCCACTGTTCTCCCTCTCGCTCTCCTCCAGAGCGTCTGGCTTGGCCCTGACAGCTCAGCCATGGACTGTTTACATGTCTCGCTTACCCACCCAGATTCTGGTTCAGGTCCATTGACACTAAAGGCAGGCGCATTCTCCGTGTGTGAGGAATCAATTACTTCCGCTGACACTCCATTACTAGCCTTCACATCTTTGGGTTCCAGATGGAGAGGAAAGGTGGTGTGAGGGGGATTTGAAAAGGATAGTGAGCAGGGGTGGAGAGGTCCAGGGGGAGCAGAAGGTGGGTGACGGGGGGGGGGCAGATGGAGAAGATTGACTGAGTCAGGCCTCCAGCTTGTCCTTAAAGACACAGACTCTTCCCTTGACTGCCTCACTGGCATCCACAAGTGACCACATGGCAGGAAGAGGTGAAGCAAAGCAATAAAGAGAAAAGGCTTGTCTAGCCCATCGAAAGAAACCAGAAGCCTGAGCCCTGGGCCCTGGGCAGCAGGTGACAGTTCTCGCACCCTAATACAGGTACACAGAGGGCCTCCTGGCTTCGGGTCCAGCCCTCCCAGAGTACCTGTATGCTCCTCTAGGGCCTCAGCATTTCCTTCTGGTCAGTGGGAAAGACACTGGTTCCAGTCCCACGGGTTGCTATGGGAGATAGGTGTCAACCACGGCACTTGGTGCATTTGAGAACTCTGAAAATGTGTGCTACTATCTAACCGACAGTCTCTGCACACTGCCCGCTCACATACAGCTGGGCTTCTCTGCACACTGCCCGCTCACATACGGCTGGGCTTCTAATACAGCAGGGCTGAAAAATCTGTGTACCTGTCAAGATTCTTGGCTATGCAGCTATCACAAAGGCATCAGGAGGTCTCCGGCACTTACCCCTGCTGTGCAGCTCTCCCAAACTTAAGCCAGACCTGGGTCTCTTTCTTTCCCCTTTTTCTTATTTTCTTAAAATTTAATTTTGACTCAGCTAACATTTTTTTCAGGGATTTTTCCTTCTAGGAAAAAAATGTTTTGATTATGTAAATTGAATACAACCATCTATCCTGCAATCAGCTGAGATGAGTTGTGAGGCACAAGGTCTCATGATGAAGGACGATTATGAAAGCTATTTTTTTTCCAGAAGAAAAGGCAAGGGCAGTAATATCTGTGCATATATATATATATATATATATATATATATATATATATATATATATATAACTTGGATGATTACATATATATATATATAACTTGGATGATTTATCTAGGCAGGAATGGAAAATGGAATTAAGTTATTTCTTGAGTTTCTCTCATCCAAAGGTTTAAATCCCCTTGCCACCAAAACAGACAACAAAGAGAGTGTTTTTTCTACAGGACTCATGAGTACAGGAAAATATACAACTCCCTTTGTAGACATGGTATCTTTTTTCTCTTTATGCCCCCCACTGCCTTTATCTGTCTCCCAGTCCTTCTGAATTTCTTAAGACAGCCTGCCGATGTAATTAGATGGGAGAATTACACGGAGTTACATGGGGTAAGGTGCTGGCCCTCTGGGATCTCTGGGTTTCAAGAAGGTGCCAGGGTTGAGAGGCAGAACAAGTGGGATTGTGTATGATAAAATCTCAGGTGATTTTCTCAATCAGAAGATAAAATGCATTGTTAAGCAAGACATCCACTGTGAAGCTTGCATGAAGAGAGTTGAGATTGCAACATTGCATATTTAAAAAGAAACAGCCAAAAATAACTGTTGTCCCAAATGCTCTTTAACCTTGTAAGAGGAGAACAATCTGTGGCTTGTCGTTTCCCACTTAATGGGCAAGCTGGAGTTACTGGCTGGAGGAAGACCTTGATTAAGGTTGAGGAACCTGGGGTCAGCTGGTAGCTGGGCTCTGGTAAGCAGGACTAATTCCATTATTGCACCATATATATCTGTTTCTCTCATTAGGAGGGTTGTTGCAATACAGAAAAGTACTACCTCTCACTGGTTCCTCCAGGGAATGGGAATATTTCTGCAGTGGGCAGGCAGTAAATCTGTCACAATTTCATGAGTAAACAACCCGAGGGTCCCTCCTGATTGAGCATAAGGCACCCTCTTGCACCATGAGACTCTGACTCTGTTTTGACTTTAGAGGGCTCCAGCTGAAGCCACACCTCCAATTGGGCAATTCGGCCTCTCACCTTCTACTCAAAAAGGGATTCAGAGGTTCCATACAGGAGTAGAGGAACTCTATCCAGCTTGATACCTAGACTGCTGAGCCAAACCACACTCTCAAACATTACACCAGGGCTTCCTGGACATAAAGAATGAAGCTGGAGAGACACTTTACCAGGGCAGGAAGGGTAGGGGCTACAGAGTTCCCATAATCTCAGGCTTTCCTGCTTCCTGGCCCTCTCCTAAGGTAGAAGTCACCTTACCAGGAAAAAAAGTTAAATAATTGTGGTCAGGCACCTTTTTGTAGGAAAAGGGTTGGCATCAACATGTCACAAGGACAAACTTTCCTGCCCCTGCCCTTAAAGCACCCTCAGGGAAGGATATAGAGGTCAGCCATGTTCATGATTATACTCCCCAGAGGCATTAGACAGTTCTCTTATTGCAGTTCTGTGTGCAGCTCTCTGCCTGGACCACTAGCTATGTATACCCCCTCTGCCTGGCAGACTTCTCCAGGACCAATGAAGGCATTGCTTCTTCCAGGGAGTCTCCTTGAGTCTCCCAGCCTAGAATGGATCTGGGTGCTGTGGGCTCATCCCACAGCCCCTCATCATGTCCCAGCCAAGGCACACGGTGTGGGTGAGGTAGAGGCAGAGAACACGAGAGAAAGGATGAAGTCTGAAAAGCAGGGCATCTGGCTTCAAATCCCTTTCCAGCCTCTTCAGAGAGTGGGATTTAAGGCCCGTTGCTTAAGTCCTCTGAGGCCAAGTTTCTTTATTTGTCAAGTGGAAGAAGGGCAACCACTTCCCAGCCTTTGCTGTCAGGATTAAATGAGACAAAGAGCATAAAGTGCTCAGCCCAGCCAGGCTCAAAGATGCTGTGCAGCTTGCCTTGTCACCTGCCCTTTACCTCCACCCTCCTGAGCCCAAAGATCCACCAGGTCAAAGAGTACAGTGTAACTAACCCCCTTAGTCCCAAAGCTGCCATCAAGCTCAACACATAGTAGGTCTGCACAACCTGCTGGGTATCCTCCAGGGCTAGGTGCTGCAGTTCAGAGGTGGGAGAGGTGGTCTACGCACAGGAGAGCATATTCCCTCAGAACACTATGTGACCACAGAGCAGATCAAGAGGCAAAGAGCCCAGGGAAAACAGGAGGCAGGGAGGAAGGGATAGTTTGAGCACTGGGTGCTCAGGGGGACTAGTGCAGGTAGAAGGTTGTATTCAGTTGCTGGAAATATTGGGTGTTTACTGGGTACAGGCAAACACTGATGTTTGGATTGGGAGGGACCAGATTATTGAGGTATGGTTTCTTTCCTGTTTACCATTGTTAATTTGTCAACCTAGGAAGCTGTTACTTGTCTTAAGATATAGTTACCTACTGTGAGATAAAGAGACACATCTTCTAAGACTGAGGGCCCCTCAGCAGTAAGTAAACTCAAGAGCATCTTGTTTATTTATCAGTTGGCCAGAGGCCAAATACCCAAAATCTTAAATATGCAGAATGTTAGGGGGATGGGAGATCAAAAGAAAAGCTGATGCACATCTAAACCAAAGCTGAGAACTGTGTGTGCTGGCTCATGCTCAGTTGGAAGTCGATCCACAGACAATTCTGTAACCTTGGCTGAATGAAGCAAACTAGAAACGACGGCCTTGATTCGCACTGGCCTAGGGCAAAGCTTGGCCCCTAGGACCCCAATGTTTTAATAGACAGCAAGACCTCATAAAGCAAAATTGATACATGTAAAAAGTAAACACAAGTCAGAACAGGGAGGCTGTGGGAGCAGACCTGTTGATAACAGAAAGTGAACACAAGCAGCCCCAGCTGGCCTGGAACCTCACTATGTAGACCAGGCTGGCCTTGAACTCGCAGAGATCCACCTGTCTCTGCCTCCTGAGTGCTGGGATTAAAGGCGCATGCCACCACACCCAGCACATTAGCATGCTTTCTAACTTGGTGTGCAGTGACAGCAATCCTTCAAAGTGGTTGTGATCATCATGCTTTTATGGAAGGGGTAAACTGAGGCTAAGAAGTTCAAAAGTGCAAATCTATGAAATTAAATTTTTCAAAAATTTTATACGCATGGGGTTTTGCCTACGTGTATGAAAATGGACCCATGAGCAATACCCGCAGAGGCCAGAATAGGGTGTTGGATCCCCTGGAACTGGAGTTATGGATGGTTGTTAGCTAGCATGTGGTGTTGGAAACTGAACCCAGTTCCTCTGCAAGAGCAGTCAGTGCTCCTAACTGCAGAGCCATCTCTCTTGCCTCCAAAACACAAATCTAAATCAGATTCAAATATAGCATTACCTGGAGTCAGTTGAGAAGTGAAGTATAGAAATACATTTCTCCATACAGTTCTGAACCATGAATCAAAAATGACTTCTCTTAAGTGTTGGTTTTGTTTAATAAGACATGGGAGAGTGGTGTTGAGATTTAGAACGTTCTTTGTGGAAAGTCTTTTTAAAAAGAACTTCTGGAACTTTAAAAGATGTATCTTTTAGTGTCTGGACACTTTACCCAGATGGAACTGTTCTTCGACAGTGTTCATTTTGAGATGAACGAGTTAACTTGCTCTGAATCTATGTAGACTTACTTGTGAGGTCAGTGGCCTGAGGAACATTCTTCACTTTCACATCATGTTAGTGGCTTTTGAATTTCTTGAAAATACCTTTCAAGCTATCCATCTAGCAATGATCAGTTCTTTAAAGAGCCTTAGACTCTTAATTTTGGTTTCCTTTGGTTGGGCCTCTGTGGTGTGTGTGTGTGTGTGTGTGTGTGTGTGTGTGTGTGTGTGCTCCATGCCTGCTTGAGGATTCATGACCAAGCTATGTAGGATGGCATGTTGAATACTTTGAAAAATACATACAGTTCAGACTTTAGAAATGGAAAACTACTCAGCCTTCTGTGTGTTTCCAAAACCATAACACTGAACCCTCTGGCTGATGACTCAAGCGAAAGGCCTTTCTCTGTCTGTCTAGGCAGCAGCCTTCTGCTGTCCTCTGCTCCTGAGGGGATGGAAGTGGCTTCTCTCTGCTTGCTTAGATGGCCCTGAATCCTGTCTTTTGTTCTGCAACAAGCACCCAGCAGTGCCACAGCGGCCTACGTTTCTGCCTGTAGCTGCTACCCAGTGTCCGGGAGGGATAGCATGCTGGTGCTTAGGGGTTTGGCTCCCTGTGGACGGCCTGAGGGAGGAGTCATGCAGAGCTACTAGAGAGGGTGGCCTTGAACTGTACCCACAAGCAACGGCTGAGGTTTGTGAGTGAAATTTTCCGAGTAGACAGCAAGCTTCAGTGGAACAAAATGAATAAGCAGTGGTTAGAAATAGATCTGTCTGGGGTTTGCTCAGCCTCAACCTTTGGGATAGAGATTTCAAGGGACAGTGAAGAAAGAGCTTAGGTGCCACGGGCCAGGACAATCCTTTCTATCAGGGCCCTGGTCTCAGGTCAGGGGCAAGTTTTCAGGTCATCCAGAAAGCAGAAGAGAAGACACCATATGTGCAGGCACGCCTGCTGCCTTTTTTCTTATTTCCCCTTTCTGCTAGGGCGGCTGCCCACCCATCAGGGCAGTCGAGGCCCTGTGGGAAAATATCCATCTGATAGGCCTTGAGAGACAAGTGAACTTATCCCCAAGATTCAAGAAGAGGCTGATCACCTTTGATAGTGCTCTGCAAACCCCGGAGCTCTTTGGAACAAAAATCCAGTGCGGAAGAGAGAGAGAGAGAGATTCAGAGAGAGTACAAGAAGAAGATGGAACTTCAGGATTTAATGAGATGAAGGGTTTCTTTCCCAAGAAAGTAAAGCTGGGGAGGGGGAGAAGGGGGGGAGCCAGGCTCTTATTCTGCATGCAAATGAGCGTGAGTGAGAGGCTGAGCGACCAGATATGGCCTTCTTCTAAATATAAAAATTAATGAGAGAAGAGAGACAGAATGGGGAATGGAGGAGCAGGCTGGGGTGAGTGAATTAAGAGCAAAGTTAAGTGGATGAGGGTTAGCCCTAGCAGAGCATTTCTGACAATTGGGTGCTGGGGAAAACAGATTCCAGAAAGATTTTTTCCCGACCTCCTTGACCTCTTAGGGGAAGCCAGCAGCATGGATGAAGAGCAGGGAGGAAAACAGGAAGCTGCTGAGGAAGGCTCAGAAGCTGGGAGAGAGCCTGGAAGGGGCCTGCTTCCTCTCCTCTGCTTCCAGAAAGGGTGGGGCCTTGTCCCTGCTGCTGACAGAGGCTCGGGATCAAGTTCTCCCCACCCTGGGGGCTGGGTCCTGGGTCCTGGGGGGGGGGTGAAAACGTTCTTTTCTGGCCATGTAGTGCTTCCCCAAAATGCTTGAAGCTTTGCTCACTGGCGTCCCAAAAAGCTGGGCCTTTTCCCTCTGTCACTGTGAATATCCATAAAATGGCCTCTTAGCAATTTCCCCTTGAGATTTGCTGGCATCAGCGGAACTGAATTTGGCCTTCTACCCAAAGAGGTGCTTAGTCAAATTTCTCTGAGCTCAGACTCAAGCACTCTGTGCATTATGCTTCAGTTTATACCAACCTCCTGCAGTCCAGCCAAAGGTACCAGAATCCAAAACATCTTTTAAAGAAGCTCTTCTAGCCCAAACTCTTGATAAAGTTCATTGTCAGGGAAGTGGAATCCAGGATATGCTGAGTCAATGTGTCCAGTATGGGCACATAACACAGACAAAGGGGAACTGGTGCATTATGCCATGTAGGCAGCCAAGACTGGCTCTTAGAAACCCCATCCTGTGACTCCTGCTCACATGCGGTATCCATCCAGGAAACCCTTTGGTTTTCAACACAGACTGCCTCCTGTTAGAAAGAAACCATTCTGTAGGTGCAAAGTGGTCCTGGGAGGATAATAATGACCACAGCTCACTGGGCTTCAGAGGGTAGTACTAGTTACAGAGAGGCCTCATTTCCTTCATGAGGAAGCGCTGGCCTGGACTGAAGCCTGCTGTGCAATGGAGACCAGGAGTGTTGCCTGCTCTCTTATACCTGTCCCACCAGCTGTCCCTTTATTAATTATTCAGGACTCACGATGCCTCTGTCCTGGGAATGTTCAGACTGCTTATGAATCATGCGGAACGCTGAACACTTACCAGAACTTGCATTACAAAGAACAGTGAACTCACTGGTACATTCTTTTCTGCACCAAAAACTTTCACTTTTGACTCAATGAAGAAAGCATTTAAGACAGATCCCCAGAGACTACACACTCATCTGCATCTTGACATTATAACCTGGCCTGCTTCGATACCTAAACACTACATTTTGAAGGCTTTCACAAATGTCTAAATGTCCACTTGGTAGCTGCTAAGGCACATATTTCCAAGGTGGGTGAATTGGTGTCCTGTTCTAAGACCAGCTGAGATACCTTGAGTGAGTAGGTTTTTTTTTTTTAAGGTCTTTTCGAGACAGGGTCTCCCTGTAGCTCCAGCTGTCCTGGAACTCACTACGTAGACCAGGCTGGCCTTGAACTCCCAGAGATCCACCGGCCTCTGCCTCCCAAGTGCCGGGATTACAGGTGTGTGCCACCACACCTGGCTTGAGTGAGTAATTTAACCTCTCCGCCCTTCAGTGTTCTCATCTGCAAAATGGAGATCACGATGGTAACAACTGCCCCGGGCCATGGTGAGAAGTGTTTAGCTTAATGTTTGTAAAACAAACTGGGACAGTGTTTGTAGGAGAAATCTACACCAGCAACTTTGAGAATAACTGTACAGCTTCGTGCAGCTTTCACATCAAGAATCAGTATGAAACTCTAGATCTGCCCTTCTAGACTCAGCATCTTTGGGAGGGAGTGTTGAGACAGGGTCTCCCCAGCTGTCCTGGAACTTGACCAGTCTGACCTCAAATTCAAAGAGATTGCATGCCTCTGCCTCTCAAGGGCTGGGACTAAAAGCCTGTGCCACTAAGACCAAGACTCGCCATTTTCTATTTTATCTAAGAAAATGAACTGCCCCTCTGCAAAGCAATGGGCCATCTCCATTTGGGGATCCAGTTTTGTTAAGAACGCTGGTGGAGCTCCCCAATAAGGGAGGAGTGGGAATGAGGAGCTCTCCAGGGGAAGGTAAGTTACAGAGCCAAGAGGTGAGGTTTTGCTGTCCACTTTCTGCCCCCATAGAAACTCCTCTATCAACTTTTGGGAACAGGGGACCATTGTTCCTTATACATCGCACTCCACCCTCCTTCTCCTGAAAGATGCCACCTTGATGTGTTCCTCTTCAGTGACAGAAGGGCAGGAGTGAAGGGGCGACAGTGGGGCTGGGTGCTTACTTGCAGTCATGCTTCTCAATTTCGAAGTGAGGGTTGAAGTTGAGGACAATCTTCTGGTTGGGTTCAGGGGCATAGACAACCCACTCGCAGTTCTGGTGGGAGGGGTAGTCCTGGGGGTAACCCGGGGAGGTGATGTAGCCAGCATCTTTGGAATTCAGACGACCTCCGCAGGGTGGGTCTGGAAGAGAAAGCAACACCAAAGAGCTTCACATGTGCTACCACAGCCTTCCTCCTCAAGTATTTACAGACCTTTTATGGCAGTCCAGGAGACTAACCCACTTACTCATTCAGTGGAAGAGATTATTTCAGCTCATCCCTTCCCCCACCCACCCGAACATGCACACGCGAGCGCGCACGAACACACACACACACACACACACACACACACACACACGCATGCCCGTATTCCAGAAAATGCAGAAAATGGTCATAAATATTCTAATTACATGGTTAGAGATTATAAAAGCAAGAAGACTGCACACTTAACAAGCCTTCCCTGCCTTTTCCTGTCCCCCTCTCTTGCCCATCTTCCTCTTCTCCCGCAAGCCTCCTATCTCTATCTTTATCTCATAAATCCTTCACTTTATTGGTGTCTCCCAGCCCAGCCCAAGGAGCCAGCAACCAAGCTCCGGGAACTGACACTCGTGGTTTTGTGGTACCGACCCACTAGCAAGCCTGGCAACAATTACATGTGGTGCAAGGAGGCACTCTCAGCTTTGGACCTGAACAGGCCCCAGAGGGTGATTTCAGCCTCTTCTTTTTTAAGAAAGAAAAAAGCAACCCCTTCCCAAACATTTAATTCCACACACACCACAAATTTGATTTATGATATCATTATACACCCAGTGGGAAAAAAAAATCTGTATTGGAGAATCCACTGGCTCTGACGTGAGGATTTCCACAAAGGTGCTTTGTATTGAATGGATGGATGCTTTGCTTTTCCTGTGCTTTCTGCCCGCTGTCCCTCCCTCCTGCCCGGTAACCACCACCAGAGTGTGCTGCTGCTTCTCTGTCCAGCTGCTTAAAAGGCAGAGGCAGGGGAGGAGCCGGCTCCCCCTTCCCACAGTGCCTGGCTGGAGGTAAACAGTCTCGGTGGGCCAGGAGGAAAGGGACGACCTTCAAAGGCAGAAAAAGTGGGCGATGACATTTGAAGCATCTCATCTATCCAGGAGGGACATTCTGCAATCCCTAGCAGGGGTTCTTGGGAAACAGGGGGCTCTGCTTAATACCAGTTAGAACAGAGAGGCGCAAGAGACATGGAAATATTCTGAAGCCTCTTGGAGACCTTCATGAGCTGTGCCCGTCTCTGAGCATCAATCACGATTTAATATCGCCATCTGCATAGACCAGCATGGGCCCGTGAATTATGTATTACAGCTCAGCAGCCACCCTCCAGGATGGGGTCTTTCTCCTGTGTTCCCTGAAAGAGGGAATGGGTCATGCATTTTTAACTCTACAGGTGCACTTTAGCATCCCCTGTGTCTGTTGGCATTACTGTCTTCCAGACCTCTGCTGCAGATTGCCAGCCTGACAGGCTTTAAATGCATAAATGATAGGCGTGCTGCACAATGGTGGTGGGGACACAAATCCACACAAGTGGCCTTTTCGGCATCAAGACTCCAAGTGTTCCAAGAGCTCAAACTGTGCTGGGTTGAACTGCCCAGAATCTAATGGATTCAGGTCCGTTTCCTACTGCGTGGTAAACAAAAGCGAGCCATTTCCTCAGGCTAACAGACACCATATCATCCTCTACCTAATGACCCCGCATCCTTCCCAGTCCTGGAGGACAATGGGCTCATCCCTCTCACCACCCAGATACAGCTCCCCCGCACCCCCTGCCTCTGCAGCAATGCCTGCAGGCCTTGCAAGTGCCCAACAGCACTCCTCCCGCCCTGGCACCAGTATTTTCCAGCTGGTCATATGGTGGGCCATTGGTCCTGGCTCATGCACGTGAAGGGCAGGTGGTAGGAGAGGCCCTCTGAGAAGGCAGAGGTGTGGGTACTTAGATCACCAGCTCTTTTGCCAGACTAGCAGAAGAAGGAATGCTCTACTGGCCCAGCCTCTCTGCCAGTGATTTTCGCAGAAAACTGCAACTCTGCCACCGCCTCACCCTTAACCCACACTTCAGGCCTTGGAGCTCAGCAGAGGAAACCTGAGTTGAGCTCCTGTTGGGTCACCCTATGGCTCCGTCATCTAAGTTCTCCCTACTTTCCCATTTCCACTTTTGAAAGATTTTCTCCCTTCAATTCCCTGAGCCCCCAGCTCAAGAATTCTGTAATTAGACCATGCACAGATCAGCAATGAAGACAGGAAAGAAACTTCCTTCCAGGAAGCTTTCGTTTCTCATCTATACTAAGCATAATTACTGCCCTACAGAAATTTTTGTTTCACTGTCTAGTATAGTCCATAGCCGGTAGTATACACTTCTGCTGTGGAAATTTATTAGCCAGAAGAAAAAGGAAAAACCCACTTCTTTTTTTTTTTTTTACCTCCTGCCCCTTTTTTTGGCTGAAAAAACTCAAAGAGGTTTTCATCTGAGGACTCATAAAATCATCTGCTTCGGTTGTGTACGGTTAACCCTTCCAATACTCAGATACTATCAATGCACAGACGTGCTTAGCCTTCACTCACATCCAGAAACACACACAAGCATAGACGTGCACACACATCAATTACATATACATATCAGTAATTCACACTTCAGTCCTGTACACACATTCACACCCTCTCATGAAACATCACACATTATTTGCACAGATATACATCCACCAAGATAAATACTGGAATTTCTGTCTTTATTTTTCTTGGAGGGAACTTAATCCTTGAAAGACATCAGTAAAAACTTCAAAAAAAAAAAAATCCCCAAACTTAGTCTTCCTACATCTCTTCTTGATAACTGCTATTTTCATTGGGGGCGGGGGGGGGGGAGCTTTGCCTTTCTTAAATACAAACATGTCCCAATTGGAATTAGCTAGAAATTTTTGCGAAGAACTAGACCATCCATTACTTTGTGGGTCTTTATTGTGCTCCAACACGAACTTCATAAATGCTTTCTGTCTTGTTTCAGGAGTCAAACCAAGTGGAGGGGGAGTTGAACTCAAGGGCAAACCCCTTAAGGCCAATCTCCACACACAGAGCGGGAAAACAGACCCTGTTGAAGTTGGAGCAACTAAGCCTGTTTGGTGAGCTGACAAGGGACTTCATTCTACAACTACATTGCGAACACCTTTCACCTGGGGCAAATTTCTTTCCCAAAGAGAAGCAGCAAAACCCAGGCTTCCAAGCAAGGTTCTGGCAGTTTTCTGTTGCTTCTGAGAGGGAAGCCTGAGCCAGACAAGTCAAGAGACCAGACCCCAGGTGAGAGGCACCATGAGATGCCTACGCATATAACTTCAAATAAAGCAAAGGCTAACTTCTGAAGTCACCAAGTTTTGATTTTCCCTCCCAGGGAGTACTTAGGTATTTTTACTTGAAATACCAAATAGCAAACGTTTTTAAAAAATATCATCGCACCCCTGCTTGTGTTGCTGTAGCCTGATGGCCATCTGGTCCTGCCTAGGGGTATCATGGCCTCCAAAAGATACAGGGATTTCCTGCCCATTCACTTAGGCTCTCCTAGAGAACCTAGGTTAACACAGATTGTTACCTTCTTGGTAAGATTTGATTTGGGGGAGACACTAAGAAGGGGTAGAAGAATTTCTACCACCCAGGTTTGTCTTCCAGGAAAATTTAACTGGAGTTGTTTTAAAGAAACACTGTATGACATGGATTTGATGATAATATTTATTTAAACTGAGGACTGCCTATAGTGAAGACTTTTAAATATTTTATTTATTATATTTTTAATTTTATGTGTATGAGTGTTTTGCCTGCATGTATGTAAGTGCACCCATGCTGTGCAATGCCCATGGAGGTCAGAAGAGGGTGTCAGTGTGCTTACTGGACTTCATTTGGGGGGCCATGGGAAGGAAAGACCCCAATGTGGAGCAAAAGTGCAGGATTGATGGTTGTTTGGGATTGCCAAGGAGGAACCTTCAAGCACTTCCTTAAGGAAAACATGACATCTTTTAGGAAAAAAAAATCTTCCTGTGGTCACCTACCATATCTGGATCTTACAATATTTGCAGCCTCTCTTCCACAATGATCCACAATGAGTCTTGGGAGGCAAAGGTCTGTAGCCTCAGCTGTCGGGAACTCGACTAGTAGATCCAGGTGGCCTTGAACTCACAGAGATACACCTGCCTCTTCCTCCCAAGTGCTGGGATTAAAGGCATGCATCATAAGGAGGCAGTTCTTAACAGTGCATTGATGCTGAGCATAGCACTGATCTCTTCCATCCTGATCAGCAACTACACCTAACCTCAGAACCACTCCTGAAAACATATTCACCTGCTAAATTCAATACCAGCACCGTTTGGTCAGGGTCACCCTGGGATTTAACCAAGAGAAGATTAAAGTACCTATTCAGTAGCCAGACTTGATTGCAGACCTGAGCGAGTGATCTTACCAGGTGGAGCCTGGTCCACAGTCCCACCCAAACTCAGGGCAAAGGTAGTATCCCAACCATCTTGAGAAAATGAAAGTAAGCTCTGTCTGCAGATTGCCTTACTAGTTGGCTCAGTAAGTAGTAAGGGTCCAGTTACCTGCCAAAGAGTATCTGTAAAAGACAGGAAAGGTGGCTGTCTTCTCAAATGCATGGAAACTACTACAAGGACTTGGGGATTACAGAAATTCAGGAAATCATGATGTTTCCAAAAGAAACTAATAAAGGTCCATCGATAGACCTTGAAGAATGGGAGATTAAAAAATACAGGCTACACCTCTTAAAGGAGTTTACAGAACTATAAGAGCATAGCTAAGTGCATGACCAAAATGCAGTCAGAGAAACAGAAACAATGAACACTTACGTGAAGTCTCTCATCTGCCCAAAGCAATGTCTCCAGGTAGCAGTGAACCAGGAGTGTCTTCAACCAATTAGTCAGCTCAGTGCTTTTGTTGTGAACTCTGCTACTTTTGAAACACACCTTGTATCTTATGCTTAGTGATGAATGACTCATAACACAGACAAATTGACCTATTCATATAAGAAAGCCAAAACCATAAAAACAAAATTCTTTTTTTTCTATCTAGGGTCAGATAGGCTCTCTTAGTATCATTTGGTTTCAGATACTTTGAGCTTATACTGGAAGCAGATTACCATCCCTCTGGTAAGAGCAAGGCTTCCTGAGATACCAGTCTCTCTCTCTCTCTTTCTCTCTCTCTCTCTCTCTCACTCTCTCCTGTATATGTGTATACATGTTTATGTATGTGAGTATATAGATGTATGGGTGGAGGCCAGAGGTGTCATGTGCATGTATGGATATATGGTTGGAGGCCGCCCTGGGTGTCATCTCTCCCTATGTTCCATCTTTTTGAGATAGGGTCTCCCTTAGCCTAGGGCTCAAGCCTGGGGCTAGAGCAGCTGGCCCGCAAGTCCACAGGGATCTTTCCGGTTCTGCCTTCCCAGTGCTGAGATTACAAGTATTAGATCCCCAACTACTCCCATGTTTTCCATTTATCTGTTTGTGTTTCCTTGGACTTCAGTGATATGTGTGTGGATACCTTGCCAGCTTTGAAATGTGCTTTTGTAGGCATTTGGCTCAGCTATTCATGCTTGAGCAGCAAGTACTTTACTAACTGAGCTACCTACACAGCCCAAGACAGTTTCTTTTTACCAACTTAATGGAGATACAATTAAAAATTCAATTATTTTAAAAAAAGAAGAGGGCATCAGATCTCCTGGAACTGGAGTTATAGATGGTTATTTTCTGCCATGTGGGTGCTGAGAATCAAACCTGGGTCCTCTGCCTGAGCAGCCAGTGCTGAGCCATCTCTCCAGCCCCAGGAGGACTTTTAAATAAGCAAAGTTCTGATGGCCTGGTTCAATAGCCAGAGTCATGTGATCACAGGTAAAGCTCAATCAGATCCCTTGGTTTGGTTGAACTGGAGTTATGAAGGACATTTGGTGGAAGGCTTGCTGTGGGATTCCGAAGATAATCATCAAAGAGGGCGTGTGTGTGTATGTCTGTGTCTGTCTGTCTGTGTGCATGGCGGGGGTGGCTATCAGGAAAAGGTGGGTCTTGACGCTGGCTAAAAGAGAAAAGAAACGCCTGGTTCTTCCTAGAGTGGGACCCTCCTGTGTCTCAATGAATGGATTGAATTAGATATATATTTGTCACAGTATTTTTTAGAAGTGGTACTTCTTTCCCTCGAATGAAAACTCTACCCAGAATGCTAGTTTGTAACATGCAAGAGCTCGTCTTGGATGCTCTAGGGAAAGAAGTCGGAAGCCTGAGAAAGTTGCTGCGGCCCCTCAGCTCTCCCCTGGTCTCCCAGAGGCTTCTCTGCTGGTACACTGGGGGCTCCTGGATCTGTGTGAAACTGGCTGAGCTGGATCTCTTGTGACTTTAACATGCCATGGAAAAAGAGAGGGAGGATTAGATATATCTATTTATGTTTGTAATCCCTGCTTCTCCGTGGCTTCCCTTCCTGTGGTTTCAGTTATCCGTGGTCCCAGGGCATTTCGGTATGATGATCCTCCTTCTGACACATGGTCAGAAGGCCAACAACAGTCTAAAGCTACATTACCATGCGAAGACATTCACCTCATTCCATGCCACCACATCGAACATTCAAAAGAGGAAGAGTGCATTCCATAGAGTTAGACATTGAGAGACACACTACATCCATATAACTTTTATTGTGGTATAGCTGTTATATTTTTTTTATTAGTTATCGCTAATCTCTTAGTGTCCTTAATTTATAAATTAGGCTTTGTCACAGGAATATCTGCATAGGAAAACGTATAGTCTCTTTTGAGTTGGGTGCTATCCATGGTTTCAGGTTTCCGCTAGGGGGTAGGGGATAGTTCCTCACAGGTAGGGAAGGGCTACTGTACTTGAGAATATTTGATGAAGAAAAGCAGTCTTACTTTCCTTGGATTTACTTTAAAAAAAATATTTGTTATTTTTATTTTGTATATATGTGCACCCATGTCATTCATGCAATTCTTGAGGAGGTCAAAAGCAGGCTTCAGATACTCTGGAAGCAGACTTATGAATGGTTGTCAGCTGCCACGTGGGTGCTGGGAATTGAACCTGGGTCCTCCACAAGAGCAGCCAGTGCTCTTAACCACTGAGCTATCTCTCCAGACCTCCCTTTGCAAACTTATTCTTTGCTCATAGCATAATCCTAACCTGTTTCTAATCCCACAGTATTATTTTCATTTAATTAATTCATAGCAAGGCAAAGAAGAGATTCCTTCACCTACTTAAAAAGAGAGAAAGTTGTCATTTGCCTCTCTACTCTTTGTTTCAGTGCAGCTGACTGGAAATAGCACTTCTTAAGGATGAAGAGCCTCCTAATTAAATCTAGTCTCACTACTGGCAAGCCATGTGACCTTGGGTCAGTCAGTCCACCATGCCAGGACTTGGCTTGCTTTCTCATCTGAGAGGCCAGCTTTTTAAAATTCAAACCCTATACCACAAGGTGGGGGGAAAGTTCTTAAAACCTACAGACTGACCCAAAAAGTCAAAAGATTCTCTTCCTTCCTAGACAATAAGACAAGAGTTCAAGGTGTTATCCCCCCCCCCTTTTGTTTTTAACTTCGTAAGGCTGAAGCAAAACTCTGGGATCTTCATATGAACTTGTCTGCCTTACATCATGGAGAGTTCAAATGTCTCTTTTAATCATATTAGCTCTACGAATGTGAGTTTCTTACTCCAGTCTGTGGCTGGATATTTATAAATATTATGGTTACACAGTTCTGTGCCTGAGGACATCAGCAACAGGGGTGCATGAAAAGGAAGACCAAAAACTGTCTCCAAATCCCTCCCCCAGATCATCTAAGACCTTTGCTTTAGGTTTTAACCAAATTTTGCACACCAATTCAGGATAAGCGGCTTTTGAAAAGTTATTTCTGTGAGCTGAGGCTGGATTTTGTTTTATTCAAAGTGACTTCGGCCTGTCACAAGACAACCTCATAAAATCCATATCTTGGCTTAAGCTGGGAAGAAATGAGCCAATCCATCAGCACAGGAATGCAGCTGTTTGACCATTTCCTAAGGCAACGAGGAGGGTGTGCGGTCTATTCACTTTATGGGGGGGGGGCAGTGAGCACTTCTGAAGAGACAGCAAGTGAGAAACCCTATGAACTTTTGCAATGATCAAGTTCATAATCTGAATAAAAGAACCAGCTGAGAGAGGAGGAAACAAGGACCCAGAAACAGGAGAGGAAGTCAGCACATGTGCACGGAAGGCAGGAAGACATGACGCAAATTCTTTCTCCACCATCTCCAACTCACTGGCTAGGATACTACTGAAGATGGGTTTGGAAATAGGGCCTTTGGAACATTCTCTTCCTCTTCAATCTGGATGCTAAAAACAAACCCTCATTTAATCGGTAAAATGTAAGTTTGATGTGATTACCTCCCCTGACCTCAAATCATGCCACCTGTGGTAACCTTGTTATTTGTCATCTTATATCATAAACAAATGCAATTCCAATAGGGCAGCCAATATAATATCATTAGTTTTTATTTATGTCCGCTCTTTTCCAGCCCTCATTGCAAATGTAATTTTGATGCCATTGATGAGAGATCTGGGATTACAAATCCTGACCATTTTAACAGACGTTTGGGGAAGGAAACAGAAGAATGATTTTGAGGTTTCTCCAAAAACCAAAGGAAGAAAAAAAAAAAAAGGTAATAAAATATATCTTTTTCAGTTATTTTGGTTAACTAAAGCTGAAGTTGAAATGTCAATGGCTCCCTTTTGGTTAGCACATGAAACTTAAACCCCTTGACCTTGTAATTTGGGCCTTGTATTGAGCCAAAGCCACTATTTCTGTTTATTGGCAATTATTTTCAACTACATATTCTAACATGTAGCTTCTGAGAGTTCCAAACAAACCCAGCGACCATGTCTTGGCTCCCACTTTCCCTTTTCTTGAACCACCTTCCTTACTTCAGATCTCACCTGTGTGCTGACCTTCTTCACCTCCACACCAGGTGTGAGTAATCCACCCCCTCCCTGAACCTCAGAAGCTGAGGTCTTCAGCATCTTCTAAGCAATATTATCTACTTTGCTGAACCACCAGCCATCTGAGGCCAAGGATCCTTCCCCATCCGTCTTTAGCAATCCTTAAGATCACATTCAGAGCCTTTCCCACAAGTCAGAGTCAATGAGAGTTGTCCAATTCATTAACAAGACTGAACCAAAATAACACCAAGAGTATCACTAGATATCAAAATGTCAGTTCTACCACACAACGTAACATATCACTAGCTCTTACCTTTCCTCTCCTATTCCCAACTTTATTAAAGCAGACTTTCAAAGTGGTGAATTCGTCATCTGGAATAACATCACCTAGTCCTAGATCACAGTGGACTTAGTATGAACTAGATTTCCAAGAATCCCCTAACCTTAAATAATAACCAAGTTCAATGGGTATATGCGCATGTTAATTCTAGCAATAGCAAACAATATTTTTCTGAGTTTCTTGTTGTTTTGCCTCCTCACTCCCAAAGGCAAGTTCCAAATTTTTTTTTTTTTAGCTTTTTCCCCTTTTTTGGTATTTGAGGCAGGGTCTCCCTTTTAATACCAGCTGTCCTGGAGCTCGCTCTGTAGACCAGACTGGCCTTGAACTCACAGAGATCCGCCTACCTCTACCTCAGCTGGGATTAAAGGCGAGCACCCGGCTGCAAGTTCCAAATATTTATCGGTAGCACTAGCAAATGGAAAACTGCAACTTTATCACTAAGCTATATTGGCATTGGATTTTCTCCTATTTGACTTCAACTCACCTCTCTCTACTAAATCTGTCCTATGTCCTTATCTCTGGCTCCTAATATGCCTTTGGGGTACATCTGTTTCATTTTGCCCCATTTATTCTCACAATTATTATTATCATTTGGCCCAGTAATTTGCAGTTCCCTTTATCTTCTTCAAGGTCTGGCTCTCTTCAGAACCCAATCTCCACTTATCAAAACATCTTTGGGCCTGGGAGCAGGGTACCAGGGACACATGCACACATTCAGATGGTCAGGAGCCCTGAACACTGACAGCTACCAGGAGAGGTTTCCTTTTACTCCCAGCCTCTCTCGGTTTTTTTTTTTTTCTTTTTTTCTGGATTAGATCATGACTCTTTTATGAAGACCTAGAGGGAAATGGGATTATTAAGAGTCTTGCTAGGTAAAAGCTATTTTGTCTTTCTGATGACTTTTTTTTAGTTCAGCGGCTGAGGGGCCTTAATGCCAGAGTAGAAGTTATTACAAATTCGAGAGAGTGCCTTAAACACAGTGTCCCCTGCTGAGCACACTTTCAGTCAGGAAGGATGGAAGGGGAGGGAACAGAAAGAAGGGAGGTTTGAAAGGGGAGAAAAACGGAAGTGAGAACATAGAAAACAGAACAAGGAGAAAAAAGTACAAAGGAGAGACATAAATCTGAGATAAGGATGGAACAGGAGCTCTGAAGGAGAGTGTGATGAGAAGTCATGGGCTCCTTGTAAAGCACAAAGGTTCGATGAGGAATAGCCGGGAATGAATAAATCTCATAAAAATAAAACAAACTTCCCACAATGGTTAGAGAGAGTGCTTTCTATGAGCACGAGTGGGTTAACCCCACTGTAGTTCTTTCCAAGATTAAATGACTTCAGAATAGTCTCAACATGCACCAAACACTATTCTATGCAATCTTACAGCATAGCCATCCTAGAAGTAGGTATGGCTATCAAACACTATTCTATGCAATCTCTTACAGCATAGCAATCCTAGAAGTAGGTCCGGCTATCAAACACTATTCTATGCAATCTCTTATAGCACAGCCATCCTAGAAGTAGGTACAGCTATCAAACACTTACAGATAAGGAAACAGGTACATAGTGATTAGGCACTCTGCCGCCACAGAGTACTTAGCACAGAGAGCTGGCATTGGCTGAAGTGGACTATAAGCTGCGGTGGTCTGGCTCCCGTTATTCAGCAGTGAAGCAGTCCAGTAACAATGACCTCAAACTCCAGTGACACTTATTTGGTGGCATTTAAGGAAGGATAAATATTTTGCCCATTTAAATACCCCTTTTCTCTACCCATGCCAGTTACTGGCTGGTGTAAACAATGAGGGATGTGTTCAAGGCTGAGGTGTGAGCAGGCTGGAAGCACTTAACACCTTCTCCATTGTCGGTACAGGGGTCCCTGGCTCCCTCTCATGGGGCTGCCCTCTGCTGTGTTCTGGAAGCCTTGGGTGGAGTTGGGGGAGGGTGGATAGGATACTCAGGTCTGCAATCACGTATCACAGCATCAGACATTTTTTTTTTTTTGTCAACACCCATTTCTTTCCTTTCTTCTCAAGCCCCTGCTTCCTTGTCCGAACCGTCAAGTTGTTATTGTTCTCCTGGAGAGGAGCAACGTTTTCAGAAATGGGGGATTTATTTTTATAGCACAGCTGGTCTGCCAAAGGTCACATAATTTGGCAACGTTCCCAGTGGTTAAAAATTAATTTCTCCTTATTAATACAACCAAGGTCCCATAGGATAGGAGCTCAGTCTTATCTAAACTTGACAGCTTCCTAAACCTTTAGAAGCTTTCTCCTGGGCCAGCCACAGGACAAGGCCAGTGTGTCCTGGAATCCAACCCCACTAAACCTTGCTTGGGAATGAAACCGTTAAATGTTGGCTCCTTTCTCTTCAAGTCAGGAAAGCCTTGGAAATGCTGTAGGAATTTTGGGGATGGGGGGGTGGACAAAAGTGCAACTTCTTTAATATCTTCCAGAAATGGATTAATCATCCTCTTCAGAACCAACAGTAAGTCCATACCTGGAAGGAATGAATGCCTAACTTCTGAGCTCCAAACACATATCTCCGATGCTGCAAGTAATGATCAGATGATAAAGTACCATTGATATGTCTCCTTAGTTCAAGAAATTTCAAGTGTTACGCTCCTCTAACGACAAAATTACAATAAATTTAGTTATGGGTCTAATTGGCTTTTCCTTTTAATTTATGTATCTGGCAGTGTGGTGCTCTATAAGACAGATGAGTTTTCCATAAGCTAAGCAGAGGTGGTGGTTACAGACAAAAACAACATGGATTGGCCAGTTCAAAGTTACTTTCCTTATCTGGCTAAGACAGAGGGGGAGCTGACTTCCTGTCCTACTGACTCAGGTAGTAACAGCTCCTTCTCACTGGTTGCTGTGACTCTGCAGTTTTGTTTTAAACCGCTCGGTTCAGAGTTCAGTCTGATAACCCGGTGCCTACCACCTAGCATGTGGGCCTCCATTCAGATTTGGCCTGGGCTGCTGGTTTAGTGCAAGGGCCTAATTGGAGACGATGGCTCATCAGTTTTACTTTAACATGCTCTCTGCTCTATCTTTCTACAAAGGAAAATCTCACCTCTGATTTCTGAACTGAATCTCTGGGGGAACATATTCTGAAAACTGTATCAGGGAGCCTGGCTCTTGAATTCCATCAGCTTAGAAATGTCCACTCGTGGGTCATTCCAAGCCAGTTCATTACTTCATTCTTTTGGGAGCTTAAATGAAGAGTTGAATGTGATGAAAACCAATGGGGGCCTCAGAGTCACTCTCTAAGCTCCGTTCCCCACTGGCTCCCAGCCCCCTCCTTCATGCCTCACTGCATATGAGCTAGTGTACCTACAAGATAGGAGTTGGGCTTTCTGTGGAAGAATGTGGACTTTCCATTGAACAGCAGGGGACTGGAGCCATTTGGTAGACAGCAGGGGTCCCGCTGGAGAGCCCAGCATCCAGTCTCAGCAGCTTTCCAAACCTCACACTTTTCGGGTTGAGTGCTCTGAGGGCTCTATAGGATGAAGAAGCATCATCTTCAAACCCAAAGTGCCTTGGACACTCACAATTCTACCTGATGTATTCTGGACAAGTACGGGGCTGTCATGGAGCCCTCAGCCCGTCTCCCTTTTCCACTGCTTTGCTGTGTATGCTAGTTGGCAACTGGTAATACCCTCCCTGCCTCCAGTGGTGAAAGGGTGACTGGTCACTTATTTAAAGAGGGCAGGAGACCAATCCCTAGGGCTCAGGGCAGGCTCTCTGTGCAGAATCCAGGAGGTGGCTGTTTTACTTGAAAATTACTATGTTCACCCATGGTCATCCTACATTTGGGGACCTGACAGTCTGAAACACCCATCAAACCCCACATTGGGCCCTTACACCACCACAGATTCTCTTTCAGGATTTGTTTGAACTCGGATCTGTCTCTCACAGCTAATTTACACCTCTTATCTGATCATCCAGCCCAGACTCAAGGTTGAATTGACCTAGGCAGCCCGTGTCCATGGCAATGGTGTTAAAGCCCAGCGCAGATCAAAGCTCTCCAGGCCAAGGCAGGAAGGGGGAGACGGTTATGGGGTCTGGCTTCTTTTGGCCCCAAGCCGGGTGTCTCGGGGGTAGGGATATTAAGTCTAGGAGTTGCTACTGTCTGAAAAACACACTGCTGGGACGGAGTGATTTCTTGGGCAAAACCCAAGCCGAGGTTCGGGATCAACTCTAGCAAAGGAGAGTTTCCTGGCAAGGCGCAGCTGGGGAAGGGCTAGCGCCAGGGGGCTCTCCTCTGTCAGAAACCGAAAGAAAGGGAGGCAGAGGGAGGGAACTAAGCAGAAAGCCCACGCCAATAAACCGGAGCGTCCAGCCCCTACCCCTCTAGAAGAAATTCAACTGGAGCCGCAGAAGCTGCGGCACAGAAGGGTGGGTCCGCTGAGCCTGGTCTGCAAAGCTGGTCCCCGCCCCTAGCTCCTGGACCTTCCCAGGTCTTCCAGTCCATTCCATTCTCGCTCACACATATCGCCCAGCTCTGGACATGAGGTCGACCCATGTTCCCCAAACCACCTCTGCCTAGAAACTGGTGGGCTAGGCTAGGGGCCGCAGCCAGCCCAAAGCGGGGGCGGGGGGGGGGGCGCAGCGGTTTAATCTCAGCCTAGCTTCCATTAACTTGGCTTGATATTAAAAAGAAATCAATCCGTGAACAAGAAGCACTGGCCGTGAGCGCCGCATTTTTTTTTCCCTCCCGTGGACACGCGAATCGCGAACAGGGCGGCAAGAAAGGGAGGGACGCAGTACTGCAGGGGCTGCCCGGGAGGACAGCCGCAGCCCGGACTTAACTTTCTGGCATTGGGCAGCGTCAGGGAAATGCCGCAGGCTTCTCCCTGGGGGTGTCCTTAGTCTGGAGGAGGAGGAGACCAGCCTGGGGGAGTCCGAGGCGGCCAACTTCGCAGACGCTGAAGCCTCGGTTTTGCTTTCGCTGGGGATATTTTTGCCTAATAGAATGTTTATGGATTGTTCAGCTCTGTTTCTGCTGCGTAGCCCAAACAAATCGATGCAGCGTTAGGGACCGCGCTAGTGGTGTGGGGGAGCTGGGGGACGCCCACGTCTGCGCCACGTGGATGCCCGCGCGCCGCGTGCTCTTCACCTGTCTGGGCGCTGCTGCGGGCGCTGGGCACGCAGTGCTCCCCGAGGGTGTGCAAGGTGCGCGCATTCCTGCGGCTCTGGCTGTCTCCTTCCCGCCTTTCTCCGCCCTCCGCGCTGAAATCCCACCCCAGGGTCCTGCCACTCAGCTGGGCTAGCGCTGGGCTCTGCGGCCTCGGGCTCCAGCCCTGAGCCAGCTCTCCCGGGGCTGCGGCGAGCTCAGCCGCGGAGCGGAGCGGAGCGCTGGGGGCAGGAGGGGGCGCTCCGAGCAGGGCCAGCCAAACTGCCCGGAGTCGACCCGGGAGGAGGCGGGAGGCTACGCCACCATCCCACTCCCTCAAGGCGGCGTGGCTTGGAGAGAGGGAGTCCTCCGTCCGCTCGCCAGCTCCCGGTGCTGCGCGGCGACCGCCCGGTCTTAGCTCAGCTGTACCCTCGGCCCTCTTTCCAGATTCCTTCCCGGAATCCGTCCCGCAGCCACTGTGGTGCCCCGGGCCAGCCCACCTCCCGGCGGGCGAACACCGGGTGAGTCAGAGGTCCAGCTTGGCCTCGCCTTAGCCACCCAGCTAGCTCCCCGAGTGCCAATGGGTTGCTCCGGCTGAAAGCCACAACTGTCTTTTCGGAGAGCTGGAGAATATCTACTCTGGGCAGGTCCCACGTCTGGGTCCTACCCCGGGGTCCAAAGCTGTCCGAGGCCTCACAGTGGCTGACCGGCCTCCACTCCTCGGCTTTGAGCTCTGGAAGTGACGCAGCGCGACCAGGGGTTGGGATGGGAGGGGGCTCTGCAGAGAGCGCGGGAGGCAGGTGGCGGAGCGGGAGTGGGTCCGAGCGGGTGTCGCACACACACGTACACATGCTTCACGCAGCGCTCGGGGACAGATGTGCGAACATCTGGGAAGGGAGATAGCCCTTGAATCTTCACAACCCCTTCTGCTCCGCACATCACAGGGAATCTGAAGTTGTTTGTGGATGCCTCTGGGTGTGTGGTGTGTGTGCCCGTGTGCGCGCACTCGCACACCAGGGCCTACCGGAGTCCGCGCCTGAATGCATAATATACCATGGGCATTCTCACGGCGCGCGCACGCACACACATATAAAGCAAACCACACAAACATACATAATTTACGCAGGATTCAGGTCCGTAGGAGGTAAATTAATTTCACTTCAAGCTGGGAATTTAGAATTGAGGTGAGTCTGAATGGGAGGCCCAGAATATTCTCCCCCAGGACGGACCAGCACCCATCCTTTGGATAATATTTGCAGCTGCCTGTAGGAACAGTTACCGCAGAGAAGGAGCAGCAAAGGATTGGATTTGGGTAGCAAAGGCATTCCTCTGTCACCCCAGACCCAAATAAAAACTAACCCCAGATATGTCTCACATAAAGTGGCTGTGTTTGGTGGGGAGGGGGCAAGAATCAGCGTAGCAGATGTAAAACGTCCTCCTCAGGGCCGGCCATCCTCTGTGCAGGGACACCGGCGTGACTGGCTGTAGGGAATGAGTCCCTCCACCGCGCCTGTCATCTCCCAGTGTCCGGGGGTGAAAGCGCTTCTAGGAGTTTTCTTTTTTATGTTCCTTTCTTCCTCTCCTTTCTTTTCCCCCATTTTCTCTGTAGACTGTTTCCCATCCCTAATCACCTGTAGCAGCTGTTAAAGAGTTTTGTCAGATTCCAGACACTGATTTGGAGGGGGAGAGAAGCCCCCTCAGGAGGTTGGTCCCAGGAAGAAAGGAACACCTCCACTGACCCTCATTCCCTGAGACCACAGACTCCTTTCAGAGAGGTGTCCCTTGCTGGCTCTCCACAAAAGCTGGCCAGGGTACTGAGCTGGGCCTAGCTGTGCTTATCTCCGCAGTCTGTCCACACACCCTTTTTGGCAGTGCTTGAGAACAAATTCCACTCAGAAGTTTCTCACCACTTCACAGGAGTGAAAGACCTTTGAGGGAGGGCAACTTGTTTTATCTAATAATAAATTTTCAAAGAACAGATATTTTGCTTTCCCAGGAAACACATGGATGCAGGGGAGAGTGGGGACCACCAACCGCCTGAGCTGCCAGCAGCGCCCACTGCAAAGCCCATCACAGCCAGAAGCCAACTTGCTCCAGCCACAGGCCCATGATTCTGAGAGTATCCACCCATTCCGCAAAGAATCCACAGCATCTGAAAAACAAAACTAGACTCTTGCTTTTTCCCAAGCCCTTCAGTTAACATTGCTCAATGCAGCTAAGTGAAGGGAATGCAAATGATTTATATTTCACTGGCTAGGTTGAAGAAACTCAAGGGAGATGTGTTCTGCTTCAAGACAGGAAAAAAAAAAAATTTCCTCAAAACTGCAATGCAAAGGCTTTGTAGTATTTTTAAACCTTTGATTCAGTCCATATGTGACATCTGAACACCGCCAAATTCTGTTACAAAACACATATACATACATACATACACACACACACACACACACACACACACACACTCCTAGCAAGAGAGAAAAGTTGGGTTTAGCAGCCCTGGTGGTGTAAGGAGGACAAGCTGAGATCTCTTTAAATTATTGAGTATTGAGGGGGCCTCCTGAGCAGTTCTGGTGGGCTCCCAACATTTGCAGTTGCTTTTAAAGGGGAAACCATGTTAAAATGAATAGAAAAAAAAAACTTTGAGGGGCTTACCTGGTTGGCTTCTCACTTCGTGCCCTGAAAAGTAGAGAGCTAAGAAAACCCAGGTGAGAGAAAACATATCCATTTTCGAGAGAGAGTCTGTCTCCAGGGCTGGGTTGGTAGGATTTCTCGTATAATTAGAAGTCTTTGTGGGGTTTCCCCCCTCTCGTATTTTCTTCCTTTCAGTGTCTTCTGCAAAGGTCTCTAATGGTCAGCGTTTCCCTCCTGGGTCCTGGAGGTCCGTCTTCACCTTTATTCTGGTTGGAATCCCCACCTAAGAGGTTAGCTCCTGAAATCAGCGAAGCGGGAGCCAGCCGGGAAGCGGGACCGGTTTCCTCTTCAAACCCAAACGCATCTATGTTCTCTCCAGTTCCTCAAAGTGTCATTTCCTTTATCTTACAACATCACGAGGGTTTCCCGAAAGCCACGCGTAAAATAATAGTAATGATTAAAAAAATCAAAGCCGAGTCTTGCCCTGGGCATCCCACAGCCCCCAGGCAGCTGCGTGATCTCACAGGCGCAAACTGACACTCGTCCCCCGACACCCGGGACACACACGCGGGCGGAGATACCGGCCGCTGGACAGCCGGAGTGGGAGGCGGCAGCCCGGCTCTTGCCCTCGCCGGGTTCCCCTAGCGGGAGCCTCCCCCGACTACACCCGCCTGGGCAGCCTCTGGAGGGGAGTGTGAGGCAGGAAGCTGCGGCGGCGGCGGGTGCTGCTGGTGCTGCTGCGGGTGCGGCGGCGCCTGGGATCCGCCGCGAGTGAGCGAGCCGCTCTCCGAGTTCGCTGGCGCCCGCCCTCACCTCCACCTCGCCCAGCGCGGGGCCGGGTGTCTGCGCGTCGGAGGATGTGCTGGGGGTGGGCTGCGGGCTGCTGCCTCGCTCGCCGGCTCTGCCTCCCCTCCGGCTCCCCCCTTGCCTTTTCAGGCCGAGCAGCATGTGGATGTCAGAGCGGCGGCAGAGCGATCCGATTACGCGCCGGCTCAGGGCCCGCCCCTTCTGTGTTGCTGATTAAAGAGGCAGCCGCGGGGACGAGCGGCGCAGAGCCCAGGGCCGCGGTGCCCAGCTCGGGCGGGGCTGCGGCTCACCGCCCCTGCGGCCCGCCTCCCGAGAAAAGTTAGGGTGGCTCGCGCCCCGCAGCGCACCTCCTGCCCGCCCTGCGCACCTCGGTGCGGGCTGCGGGTGCGTGACGCCCCGGGGAAGGAGCGCCCTCCCGGGCACCTCCAAGGCGCGCCCCCCTGTCGGAGGGAAACTCCGTGGAACCCGGGGAAAATCCTTGTTCCCCGTAAATTCCGTGACTCTGATGCCACACACGCAGAACCCAACACAATGCCACGCGCAATGGCGTTACAAGAGTTGTTGGGAGGCGGACAGCCTTCGGGGCGGGGAGCTCAACCTTGTGTTGGCGAAGGCGGCAGTGCGTGGCGGCGACACTCACCGTCATCCCAGGCTGAATCAAACCCCAAATACTCCTTGCGTTTACTATTCACATCCTTTGTTATGTTCCAAACCATCTCCTGTGCTCTCTGGGGGGACCTACTTACCCCCGCTCCCTTAACTTGTAACTATCCTAAGATGAGGAAAGGTTTTATTCAGTAAAGAATTTCTTCAGGCAATTAAATCGTGCCCCCCACACCTCCAGCTCCCCCCCCAAAAGTATAGGTACGGTGCTGCCTTAGTCAGTTCTGTTCACAATTTCCCCACCGTTGACAGAGAGAAAACAACATTATGCCAACCACTTTTAAGTGGAGGCGTGAAAATGTTTAAAAGAAGCTATAAGCTCTAGTTGGGTCAAGACACTTGTATCTTTTTTTCTGAGGGTGATGACCCGGTGATCCACAAGTGTCTCATTCATCAGACACCTATTACTTTACATCATCAAGATTCAATAGAAACAGCTAACCAACATTCTGTATATCCCTGTCCTGCAAGATGAAGAAAAATAAAGTTTGGATGACATGGAATGCATTCACGGGAGCGTGTCATTTTCTCTGAAGCTTGGACTTGGGGTTTTTTTCTGGGTGTTTTCCCTCTTTATCTGGACTTATCATTAGTTTTGTTTATCACTTGCAGTGTTTGAAAAATCTGTAATTCCTACTTAACTGTTATTTACACAGAGATAACCCAAACAAAATTGAATCAGAAGTGATTTGCAACTAGTTGAGCCAAGCTGTGGAGAGATTTTACAATGGGAATCCACAGGCTGAGTATCACACTGTTAACCTTAGATGCCTGACTGTCAGGGTCTCCTGAGTTCTTCCAGAGAGCAACATACACACACACACACACACACACACACACACACACACACACACGGAGGGCACCCCTCATTCCCTTCATTCTCTAATTCCCTACCCCCTCTTTCTTTAAAAGATCATCCATATTACTAAAAGCTTCAGCTTTATATTTTTTCTGTTTAAAGTCCAGTTGTAAAGAATGGCTCCCAGTCCCAAGTATTTGATGACTGAAGGGGGCAGTCTGGATTTTGGACCTCAAGCACAAATCCAGGTTTGTGTTATAGCCAGAAGGCTAATCTAAAGACAAATAATGCTATCTGTGGTGACAGTCCCTGAAAGAGTTATTTAGTGTCACCTCGTCCTCCACTGCTTTCAAGACATACCAACAGGGCCTGCTTCTGCTTCTGAGAACAACAGAATTAGGTGAGGAGCATAGAGAAGGAGAGAGAGGAAGAGGAAGAGGGAGAGGGAGAGGGAGAGGGAGAGGGAGAGGGAGAGAGAGAGGGAGAGGGAGAGGGAGAGAGAGAGAGAGAGAGAGAGAGAGAGAGAGAGAGAGAATGAATTGAGTAACCATAAGAATGATAACTCTGGGCCACAGGCTGTGAGGACTTAGGGTTGAAAGTCCCCATCAGATTGCTGCCAGGATTCCCTGTGCTGCTGGGTGAAGTCAGGGTGATTTTCAGAATTCTATTCCTGGATCTTGCTTCCAGCATATGGATTTTCCTTTTGCAGAGGTGTCCTAAAGGGGAAGTTAGTTTGCTTCCTGGGAGACTCTGAGCCTCTGCCTGCAAGACGTTTCTGCTGTCCATTGGAGTGAAGGCCTTACTTCCTGCAGCTGGCCTGAGGGAGAACCCTAGTTTCCTAGTCCTGGGTACTTCCAAGCAGTCAGAACTTTTCCAACCCTCTAGGGGGCAGCACTCAATAAATAATGCCCATGGCACCAAAGGCCTCCCATGTGGTGCCTTTGTTTCCAGGAACTCAAAGGGCTTCAGCAGACCAGGACAGTTTCAGGCCAAAGCTAGCTCTCCTGCAGCCTACTCTGAACAGTATCTCACTGGCCTAAGGAAGGCTTAGAGTTGCTTTAACCCAGGACTTCCAAGGATTCTTCAGAACAAACACAAATCCTACATGCACCACATGGTAAAGGGGTATGTAGGGAAATTCTCCAGGCTGGGGCTGGCTCAGACCTGTCAGCCTTGTTTTTGTCTAGACTGGAATCTTAGGGGTTTGACTATAATGAGTTTAGTTTCAACCAGGGGTATGGTGGTTGAGGAGCCAGCTCCTCTTACCAGGTGAGTCCACATCCTTGACCCTTGGTGAAGCCTGCTTACAAAGAGACCAGAATCAGTTCTGGGTTTATGAACAGAAACACTGAACTGGCCAGAAAACAGCTAACTAGTGAAACTGGGATTCCTGACCACATCACTCACTCACCTGGGATGTTCACATTCATTATCCTTAATTGTGAAATAACCATAGATAATCCCATTCTACATTCCATTCCTTTGACGAGAAGGGATGTGGGGGAACATAAAACAGATTTCTAAATAACACTAAGAGAAAGCTGTCCCTTAGCCACACCCCAGTGGAAAGTTAGGGTGTTCCCAGGTAGACAGTTCCAAACGTGACAGGGCATCAGAATCTCTAAAGGCAGATGCTAAAAATTCAGGTCCCTGAGTTCCAGCCTCCTGCAGCTGGGATGATGTCTGGGAATCTATATTTTTTCCCACATACATTATAGGTGATTCTGATGCAAAGATCCATAAGCCAACTGCATAATAATTCTGATGTATTATATTTACTCAACAGCTTTCAATAGATGTTCTTCCATTGAAAGACATCTGGACAATTATGCCTTCATACTTCTTCTTTGGATGCTTTTCAGATGGGGGCCAATGTTTCAGATTTCTGAGGGACCCACCAAGCATATTTACAGTAAAGTACCAGAATGTGAGAGTTTCCAGCTTTACCAATGACCTTGAACAACCAACAGCCCAGAGCCTGTGTGAGGATACCTGAAAGCTCACCTCACTGGAGTAGGAGGTTTGCAGCAACATCCTCAAAGGACCAGTTGGCAGGGTTTACAGAGCTGAATTCAGCCTCCCCCAACCCTCAGCCATTGGTTGCAGTTAGCAGCTTCTTCAGGTATGGTGTTCTGTCTGTGTTCATCACATTGTATTAAATGCTCATGGATGCATGACTGTGCAAGAGGAATGGAAGCAAGACAGCCGTATAGGTCTTGTCTCCTGGGAACACAGTATCTAAGTTTCAGGCTTCTACAATAGATGCCACCTGTCACTTGATGCTTCCCCTGTCTGAGCCCTCACATTGACAAGCCCTCACCCTGAAAGGAAGAGATAGGAGCCATAATTGCATCTTAATCTGTAATTTACCGCCCTGCCCTTGTTAATGTTTGGCAACATCTGTCTCAGAAGCAAACCTTCAGTTAAAATGTAATAGATTCTCATTTCTTATTCTCTCTCTTGTTTGACATTGAAGTCCAGGTTCTGATCAATAGGAGCTTTTCTTTCTCCCCCACTCACTTTGAAAACAACAATTTTTTTCCTCAACATACTTGAACACTGCCTAATACTTTCTATTTGAAACCATCTTTGGTGGGGTCCCAGGATCTTTGCAGATTTTCATAAAGCATTAAAATCTCTTCCACTTCAAACTTTGTGTTCCAGGTCCACAGGCCTAAATCTGAAAGGAGGGAACCTTATAAATGAAAACAGATGACAAAAAAAAAAGCAGCTATAAGATGCACAAACGTCCTCAAACATCCCTGTCCTCCATGGCAAAGGAAACTCAAGTCATTTAGCTTCCACCTCTCTCCTTGGCTTTAGCAGAGTAGAGTTTCTTCTGCTACACAAATTTATATACTTTTGGAGCTTTGACACATCAGAAAAAGCCAGCAAACAGCTCCTGGTTTTAGAGGAGAACTTTCCACTGCGACAACCTATCATAATGGAGAATCTATGTTTTCACATGGGCTTGGAAATCTGAACTGGTGAACTAAGAGGAACTTGGAATCTGAGGTATGTACTTATCCTATTTTTTTTTTTTTTTTTTTTTTTTTTTGTCTTTTTGAGACAGGGTCTTCCTATAGCCCCAGCTGGCCTGGAACTCACACTGTCAACCAGGCTGGCTTTGAAGTCACAGAGATCCTCCTGCTTCTGCCTCAGGGGTGCTAGGATTAAAGGTGTGCGCCACCATGCCTGGCTCATACTTCATTTAAATTTAAGTTGTGTTTTAAACAGGATACTGGCAAATCGCCTACAGACCCACATCAAGAAGATCATCCATCATGACCAAGTTGGATTCATACCAGAGATTCAGGGATGGTTCAACATACGAAAATCAATAAAACATCATCAAACACATAAATGGAATGAAAGACAAAAACCACACCATCATCTCAATTGATGCGGGAAAAGCCTTGACAAAATCCAGCACTCCTTCATGCTTTATTAAGTCCTAGAGGGAATTGGATTGGAGGGATCATTCCTAATGTAATCAAAGCCTATTACAGGAAACCCACAGCCAATATCATCCTAAATGGGGAAATGACAGAAACATTCCCTTTAAAGGTAGAGACTCGGCAAGGCATCCCCTGTCACACTCCTCTTCAATATAGGCTTGAAACACTTGCTAGAGCAAAAGGCAAGAAAAGGAAATTAAAGGAGACTAATTTGGAAAATAGGAAGTCAAGCTATCCTATTTGCTGATGATATGATTGTTTACTTAAGGGATGCTAAAAACTCCACCAGAAAACTCCTAGAATGATTAACAGCTTCAGCAAAGATGACAGGATACAAAATCAACCTAAAAAAAAAAAATCAATGGCCTTTCTTTACACCAAGAACAAGCAACTGGAGAAAGAATTCAAGACACCTTCCCACTCACAATAGCCTCAAAAACAATAAAATACCTAGGCAAATCTAACCAAAGACACCAAAGACTCTCTACAACAAAAATTTTAAAACCTTTAAAGAAAGAAATTGAAGAAGACATCAAGATGGAAAACCTCCATGCTCATGGATTGGGAAAATTAAACATTGTAAAAAATGCCTTCTACTGAACTCTGTATAGATTTAACAAATCCCAATCAAAATCCCCAAAAATTTCTTCAACAGGCTTGGAAAAAAAAAGTCCTTACATTCATTTGGAAAAAACAAAGACTCCCAAATAGCCAAAACAACCCTGAGCAAAAAGAGCTACCACGGGGGATCTCTATACCAGTTTTTAAACTATACTACAGGGCCTATAAGTCATAAAACAGCACAAAAACAGACCTGTTTGACCAATGAAACAAACTGAAGATCCAAACTGAGCCATACAATTTCAGCCATCTCACGATTTGACAAGGGGGCCAAGGAAGACACAATGGAGAAAAGGGACAGACAGGCATCTTCAGTTAGTGTGTTGGCAAAACTGGATCACCACTTGTAGAAGAATGAAATTAAACCCCTACCTCTCGCCCTGTACAAAAGTCAACTCCAGATGGATCAAAGACCTCAATGTGAAACCCCAAACTCTGAAGGCAATAGAAGAAAAAGTTGGCAGCAGACTACAAGACATAGGCATAGGAAAAGACTTCCTAAATCAGACAGCAGCTGCACAAGAATTAAGGTCCACAATTGACAAATGGGACCTCATTAAACTCAAAAGATTCTGTACATCAAAAGAAACAGTCAAGGAAGTGAAGAGAAATCCCAGAGTGGGAGGAAACCTTCACAGCAGAAACATCTGACAAAGCATTGATTTCCAGAATATATAAACTACTCAAAAAACAAGAAAGAAAACAAATGGCCCACTCAATAGATGGAGCAAATTGCTGAACAGAGACTTCACAAATGAAGAATTAGAGATGGCTGAGAAACACCTTAAGAAGTGTTCAACATCACTAATCATTAAGGAAATGCAAATGAAAACCACTTTAAGATATCATCTTACTCCAATAAGACTGGCTAGGATCAAGAAAACAAATGATACCAAGTGTAGGAGAGGTTGTGGGGAAAGGCGAACACTCATCCACTGCTGGTGGGAATGTAAACTTGTACAGCCACTATGGAAAGCAGTGTGGAGAACCCTTGGAAGACTTGGAATGAACTTGCCACCCAACCCAGCCATACCACTCCTAGGCATGTACCCTCAAGACTCACCCCACCGCAGAGATACATGCACGGCCATGTTTATTTCAGCTCTCTTCACAATAACAAGGAGCTGGAACCAACCCACATGCCCCTCAACTGATGAGTGGATAGAGAAAATGTGGTACATCTACACAACGGAGTTCTATGCAACAGTAAAGAAAGATGGCATCATGAGCTTTGCAGGAAAATGGCTGGAGCTAGAGGACATCATGCTGAGTGAAGTAACACAGTCCCAGAAAAACAAATGATGAATGGTATCCCTCATCTGTGGATGCTAGTGCCAATTACCTAGTTGTAGATATTTCTTGTGCATGGCCCCTTAAGCTTTTGTCCAAAGCAGCTGGGAGTGATGCATGTTGGAAACAACAACAACAACAACAACAACAACAACAACAGAAAGGACTGCATCAAAGAACTGACTGAAACAGTGAACTTCTGCTCAAAACAGTCAACTTCCACATGGAGAATATTGAGAAAGACTGAGAAATAGATGGAAAGCATGTTTGGCAGAATGCATGAGCTCTGGTGGGGTGGGGGGGGTGGGGGGGACACGGGTCTAGATTTGATAAAAAATATATAGAGAGAGAGAAATAAATTTTTAAAAAGTCACAAAAAAAAATTTAAGTTGTGTCTATCACTGAACAGCTTTTGATAAGCCAAAGACTGGAGGTGGATCTTCCCTATAGAAACCTAGAGAAATCCACATGCTTATTAACTGGAAGCTACCATGTTTGTTCACCAAAAAGGGAGCTCCATCATCATCAATAGGAGCTCTGGCTGCCCCATCATGACTTGAAAACCACGCAGGGCTTTGGCTGGAGAAGGGAAGCCCGGCTTCTATTGCTTTTTAGCGCTGTTCTTAGAAACATTCCCATAGTATTTATGAGGAATCAGGGTTTTCCTAGTGCTCCCTCAGCTCTAGTTCATGAAGACCACCCCAGAAAACAGGTAGGGCAGGAGAAACCTTGAGGTCAGAGAAGAACTGGCTTGGGTGTCCTTGAAAAGTCTATTAATGTCTTAGGACCAGTTTTCTCACCTATTTCATAGGGGATTGGTTTGAATGACTTCTATGCCTGACTGGTTTTGGATTTGGGCTAGAGCTTTTTCCTAACTCTAATCTCACTCATGATCTTAAAACTGGCTTTTAGTCTGAATTCCATTGGGCCCCTCTAAGTAATCTGAAATTAATATTTATCCCCAACGCATTAATGTGTGGTTAATGCTTTTGGTGTAAAAAAAAAAAGCTGAATGTACTTGCATTTTCACAGCATGTAGTGGCAGGAGATTTAAGGGTTACAATTTGAAACGTTTTATCGTTCAGGAAAATCTTGTTTAGAGCTGAAAGTTCCTATTCTTTTCCTAAATTCATGGGCTAATTTTCTTGGAAACTTGACTGTAGCCTCCTGAGGAAGAGAACATTCTGCCTTTCTTTTACTGGTGTGTGTACAGACTCTATCAACCCCCACAGATTTGTAAGGGATTTTTTTTTGTTTGGTATTGCTGTTTTCAAATTTGTAACCTGTGACTTGTGTCGCCTTAATTAGGCATCTACATGTCAGGTGATTGTTACATTATGAAGGCAAGAGCTGCTAATTTGAGCATGAAAGTCAGGATGGAAAGGCAGGAGTCAGGGAGTTGACCTTTTGCTATTGAGGGTCCTCCAGGGTGGGTTCATTCACACCCACCAGAGTCATTAGATCTCACTCTCCTCCTTCATATTTACTCCCACACAGTTTACTGAGCTGCCAATCAACCCTTAGTATCTGGATGAGCACACTGATAGGGAAGGGGCTTGGAGCATGATGGCTTTCGTCAGGGACCAGGAAATCATTTCTAGAGTCACTTTTTTCAGCCTCTAGACTTATATTTTATTTCCCTTTTAAATTTACAAATGAGAGAAGTTGTACCTATACATTTTAAAATAAATTAAAATAGCATGAAGAGATATCTAATGAAAAGCCCTCACGGCCACCCCTCCTGCAGTTTGTCCATTGATGGATGTTACTAGAATCCTTCCGGAGATATTGAGACTGTATTTCCCATGTAAAGCAAAGATACTTTTGATGTTTTCCTCCAGCTTTCCTTCTCCAGCCCTCTTTACCCCTCTTCCTTTCTGCCTGCCCACAGCGGTAATGACACCAAAAACCATTAGGGGGCAGCTGTGACCAAAAAAGGAAACCACAAGTGAAAAGGAAGCCCTAAAATCTTAGAGGAAGAGATGCGAAAGGAAGGAAAAGAGGAAAAGGACGAGAAAAAAGTGAACAAATGAAAGCATGCAAAATCAAGGGGAGAATGAGACAATAGTAATAGCAAGCTAAAAGAAATTGTGCGTGTGTGTGTGTGTGTGTGTGTGTGTGTGTGTGTTTATGTAAAGCAAACCTGTAGAACCCGTATCAGTTCGGTGCTAGCTGAAAGCAGGACCTTTTCTTTCTCTGAACTGGAAGGCATTTGCTTTACGTTCTTAAGAGCTGTTCTGAGCATCTTCTATCCATTTGGGCTTGTGATGTGGGGGCAGGAGTGTGTGTGTGTGGGAAGGGGCATCCCCCCCTTCCCTTACATCTCCAGAATGCTTTCAGCCCACAGCAAGGCAGTGGAATTAGCCTGAATATAAAGGTGTAATTCTATTTCTCAGTGCAGCAGAGCTCAGAGACGAGGTAACGGTTCCTTTTGAAGCCAATGCCATAATCAAAGTGCTTTCAGGTGCACTTCGGGCAAACCTCCCCTGGTTTCAGCAGGTTAACTTCATTAAAGCTCCTAGCTACTGCTTTAATGTTTTCTAGCCTCCCCCCACCCCCACCCTGTGCATTAAGTAGAAACCAGCCCTCACGGGAGTTCTATACCCTGATGTTTTACATTGTGAATGGAATGCAGGGGCAGTATTTATGGTAGGATGATATTAAGTGGAAACTTGTTTCTAAGAGCACAATAAATACCATCTCTTTAGTTAATGTTTTCTTGTCTTTACTCCAAATAGCCCCAACTTCAGAAGAGATGACAAAAACTTTCTAGGGAAACTCTAGTTACTCACCAGATACAGCTCACAGTGCTTGGGCCTTCTCTGTTTCTTTTATGCTACATTGGATTTAGAACAAACAGCTCCCAAGTTCTCCCCAACTCTCCACCTCTTACCTCTCCAAAATGCAGAGAAAACTTTCTTTTTAGAATCAAAGTCGACAGCACTCTATCGTCTTTACAACTGTTGGACTCATCTATTTACTGAAAGCGCAGGATGGGCAGGGAACCCCTAGGCCAGGTGAGGTTATTGAAGAAAGCCCCAGGGGTAGACTTGCTTAAGGAAACCCTAACCCTTGTGTCAGATAAGGCTGGGGTGTTCTCAAGTAGGCACTGCACTTCTGATAATTAGGGTAAGCTGCAGTGTAAGCTTTTGAAAACTGGTCGTTTTTGTAGAATTTGGGACTTCCCAGAGAACTTACAGTGAGAAGTTCTAGCTAACCGTAGTTCCCTTTTTTTAAATTTTTAAAAAATTTTTATTTATTTATGTGTATGAATGTACTGTCTGCATGCAGGTCTGTGCATCCGTGTCGTGCAATGCCTCGGAGGTCAGAAGAGGGTGTTGGATTCCCCTGGAACTGGAGTTCTCCTGGAATTGGAGTTACAGATGGTTCTTAGCCACCATGTGGGTGCTGGGGATCGAACCCGGGTCCTCTGCAAGAGCAGTTGGTGCTCTTAACCTCTAGGCTATCTCTCCAGCCTCCGTATTTCCCTTTTTATATGACATAAATTCTTAGAGTTTAATTTCTAAGAAGTTTTCAAATTCATAATTAACCAAACAAAAATCTCTGTGAAATAAGTACTCCTATCTAATTAGAAATTTCCATGATTTTGTGTCCAAGCACAGTGCCCGGCTGATTTCCCATTTCATTTGGTAGCAATTTTGATGAAATAAGTGCAGTTTTGGCTTTGCAGCATGACTGGAAGTCTGTTTTCCTCTTGCTGTATCTGACTGATGATGGTCTTAGCCGAAATGGTGCAGCTTCCACTACACTGAGCTCCCAGCCCTCAGAGAATGGGGTAAAGGGGTATTCTATGAAGGACAGCCTGATCACATTCTACGTGATTAGCAACATAGGGTGATGTACACAAGGGAACCCAGATCCTTAACACCTAGTTTCTGCTCTGGCTCTTGTGCTGCCATGGTGGCGACCTCTGCTCTGTCACTTCCTAAAAGGCGTGGGGTCCTTCTTCATCAACAGTTTCTTCTACACTCTTCGGGGGAATCTGCATTCAATGTAAAACAGGGTCCAATTTAGAGGTTTCAGTCACTCAAAAAAATATTTACTGAGCATTTACAATACACTAAGCTTTGAATAGGTAGAGAAACATCCGGCAATACTTTAGACAGGTGTTATCAAGGGTTTTCCTTCTAGAAGAGACAGATAATGGCCAAGACAAAGGGCAGGATTATTCCAGATGGCGATAGTGAGTTCTAAGAGGAAAATAACACAAGTGAATGTGATAGAGAGTAGTAGTAAGTTAGCAGACAGGAAATCTGGTTTAGCCCTCTTACTAATCAAGGCTGTAAAATAAGCAAGTAGACTTACATCTTTAAGATAAAGGATTTCTGCAGAAATCGTATTCATCAAAGTTTAAACAGATCCCTTAGTGGATTATAAAATCAATTTAGAGGATTATGATTCACATTTTAAAAAATAGAGCAGATCAAAATAAGAGTCTTATTTCAAGGAACTTGTTTCCATGCATAGACATACGCAGAAATGCATACACATATGTTTCATGTAAATGTAAACATCAGTGAGGCCGCAAATAAAGCATGTGGGTTGCTGTGGTTTATATGGCCTTTATGATATTAAGCCTTCTAATTCTCATTATATTACCTTTTTGTAGCAAAAGCCAAATACAGCATCGTTTTTGCTTGATCTTACTTATCAATGAACAGAGAGTATTGTGGATCAAAGAATCCAATGGTTAATTCAGTTTCAGGTACCATGATTGATACTTGATAAATGTTCCTGACATTAATGGAATTTATATTTAAATACTAGATCTTAGCAATAAATATATCAGCTTCATGAATGACCAAAAAAAGTTATAACCAATATTTCAAAATAATTTATTTTATTATTATCCAAATGCCAGGCATATACAACATCCAAAATTCCATTAGCCTACCATCTTGTGATATTCGAAGCTATGTTTTCTTAGAATTTTTAGAAACTCTGTTACTATTAGAAGAAAAGAAAAAGTAAAAATGCTTCCTCCTTCTACAATCTGTAATCCAGTAAAACTTTAGCTTATTTCAGAAAGAAAAGAATTAGAGGAAATTTTTTTTCTATTTCTTGTCCTTGAGGAACCGAACAATTCTGCCTTCTGAAAACTTCTTCGGTGAGCCTTCATTTGTTAAGTCATCTCCTTCAGAGCAGCTGGAACCTTACTTCACATAACACCCCTTAGATGCGACTCCTCTGTTTCACAATCATTTTTCTAAATTATGCATTTGATTAGAAATAGATGACCCAAGCCTTCCATCTCTCCTCTTGGGAACCCTTGTTGACTTCACTGGAGAGGGGGAACTGGACCATGGAGATCCCATTGAGGAACCAACGATGCATCATCCTCAAGAAAGGCAAGAGTCAATGGACCCTGCTCAAAGCCCAACATACATGTCTGTGAGTTAATTTTCAAGTCCATTTCCTTAATTGCCTGAAAGTCCATGGCCAGGCAAATTGACTCAGAGTTCAGATTGCTGGATCCAGCCTTCTGTAACCATGCTGTCCTGCCTTCCCCAAAGCAGGAGGGACACACACACACACACACACCACGAGGAGACATCTGCCAGCCAGCTTCCCAGTCACATCACAACTGCTCACCCAGTACATGCTAATGGCCAAGTCCTCGTCTCTGTTACAGGGCAACTTGGAGTCATACATGATTGTACTCTTGAGATTTAATAGAGGAGATCACGATTATTTAAATCAAAGTATATTACAAATCATCTAAAGGAAGGCACTGTTTGAGTTAGAAGACTATTTTTTATTTAAAATTTTAATATTTTGAGAATTTCATATGTGAGTATACTATATTTATACCATTTATACCCTTCCTCCCCTGACTCCTTCCCTTATTCCTCCTCCTTCTCAAATTCATAATATATGTATATATATATTTATATATATCCTACTGAGTCCATTTAGTGTTTCTCATATGTACATGTGTTTGGGACTGACCGCTTGGGAAGTACATATTTTTAAGCGAATTTGGAGTCTACAGTTGATGTCCCCTGTAAGTTTAGATTGCTAGGGAACTAAAGTGTATCTGCTCAAAATTAACTCTAAAACCACTGTTCTGATCAAGATGGGCAAATGTTGTGAGAGGTCTTTGGATCAGTTTATGGCCATTGTTTCAAAGGATCCTGTTACTCTTACTCCTGATAAGTGGCAAATTCGCTCAGGACAGAGACATTCAATACTGTCCCACTTTTCTTTACATTACCAACTGTAAGGCATGTCAAATGAAAACTCATCCCATGGCCTTCCTTAAGTCATCCCAGCTTTTGGAGATCTCATTTTGGGGGAGATGGGGTAGCTAAAGTTAATTGTGCTCATCATTCTGAGTTTGACAGTCAACCAACACTGAGCTTGCAGGTAAACAAATGCAAAGCTGTGGTTAAACTATTGTCACACTGGCATGGCAAGAAACCAAAGTTTCTCTTGTTGCTATTTTTAAAATACTCATCAGGGTAATTCTATCACAATATAGTTACAATAGATTTCTTGTTTGATCTCTGTGTTTAAGGGTAACAGGATGGAAGAAACCTCTGATCCAAGGAAAATGGCTTTGTTTTTGGTTTTGGGGTTTTTTTTGTTTGTTTGTTTTTTTTGTATTTTTGAGACAGGGTCTCCCTTTTAGGCCCAGCTGGCCAGGAGCTTGCTCTGTAGACCAGGCTGGCCTTGAACTCACAGAGATCCGCCTGCCTCTGCCTCCCGAGTGCTGGGATTAAAGGCGTGGGCACCATATGGGGCTAATGAAAATGATTTTTTTTTATTTTATTTATTTTTATGTGTATGAATGTACTGTCTGCATGTAGGTTTGTGCACCTGTGTCGTGCAATGCCGTGGAGGTCAGAAGAGGGTGTCGGATTCCCCCGGAACTGGAGTTAGAGAAGGTTCTCAGCCGCCATGTGGGTGCTGGGGATCGAACCTGGGTCCTCTGCAAGAGCAGTGGGTGCTCTCAACCACTAGGCCAGATGGTCCACTGCTCTTGCAGAGGACCCAGGTTCGATCCCCAGCACCCACATGTGGCTGAGAACCTTCTCTAACTCCAGTTCCGGGGGAATCCGACACCCTCTTCTGACCTCCACGGCATTGCACAATGCAGGTGCACCAACCTACATGCAGACAGTACATTCATACACATAAAAAATAAATATAATTTTAAAAAGTCAATTTGAACAAATATACTGTGGTATTTGTTCGAATAATTTTTTAAAGTTTTAGGATCTACTTAGGGGATGGTAACAGGTTTGTTTAAAGGCATCTACAGTCAGTAGAAGGAGGTCAAGTGTGGAATCCTCACTAAATATTTCAGACAAGACTCTTTACCATTTGCTAATTGCAAAATAAACAGATCCCCTGCTCTGGAGTTGTTTAGACAGAGTTCCTGCCTATACGTACAGGGATGTTGGTTTACTTATCACACAAGGAGTTGTTGTTTGAGCAGGAAATTGAACTCTAAACTTCTGACACCAAGTTCTGCACTCTGACCACTGGGCCACCTTCGGCCTCCCATCCCCGCTCCTCCTGTATTTTTCTACACGTCTTTTTATTCACATACCTACAAAAGAACTTGGTACAAGATTTCCAAAGAAATTTTGTAACATACCACAAATTAGCATCAGATGACTAAACTGGGGCTGTCACCACAATGTTGATTTAGAAAAACAAAAGGAAGGGAGCCAAAGGCTGTCAGTACCATAATATAAACGTGAAACCCAACAACTGCATTTTACTAAGCATCAGTTGTTCTTTGGGTATAGTTTGGGTCATGCATAGTGTAGCTGTGAGCACAGATATATCAGGCAGCCCTTGGGATGGATGCACGGATCCATAAGCTTCCCCCCTTATCCCCTCCAGAGGGAGCCTGTCTATTGGCAGAGTTCAACCAAGATCAAGCAGATAGGATACACTTAAGTGGTGGGAGAACCATCAATGTTATTGCTACTAATTCCTATGGGAGCTAAGTTAAATAAACTCTTATCCAAATGGGGAACAGTTGGCATTATTTGTCATATAGTGCTCTCAAAATCAGAATATCTCAAATATCTTCTTGTGGGTTGTTATATCCTGGATTTAAAAACCAAAACCAAAACCAAAACCTCTGCTTTGCTCAGTAAGGGGCTTGGCAAACAGAAGGACTGTTCTTTACCAACTATGTAAGCAAATTATTGTGGTCTGGATTTTAAATGTCCCCCAAAGGCTCATATGCTAAAGGCCCGGTAGCCAGTCTGCAGGTACTAAATGGTGGTAGATCCTAGTTGAAGGAAATCAGGTCACCAGAGAGAGGGGATATGGGAGCCCTGGTGATCTCTGTGTTTCTTTTTGTTCCTTGCATGCTTCCTGTGCCCTTTGCTCTCATCTTGAGGTTCTCTATCTCCATGGGAAGTGTAGGGACTATGAACTGAAACTTCTGAAACTGTGAGCCGAAATAAATCCTTCTTTCAAGATTAATTTTCTTAGGTACTTTGTCACAGTCATAGAAAGGCAAGTCACACATCTTAACTCTCTGGGGGGGATTCTGTTTCTTAATTTATAAAATGAGGGGACTGGAATGGATTGGACTTCCTAGACAACTGGTTTTTCTATGAAGCTTGAGCTCCTTACACATCTGTATCAATAGACTTTTCTCAGTGAATGCTCTTTCATAAAGAGGCTAGTACACGGACTGGAGAGATGGCCTAGTGGTTAAGAGCTCCGACTACTCTTACAGAGGACCCGGGTTCAATCCCCAGCACCCACATGGCAGCCGAGAACCATCTGAAACTCCAATTCCAGGAGAACTCCAGTTCCAGGGGAATCCAACACCCTCTTCTGACCTCTGCAGCATTGCAGGACATGGGTACACAGACCTGCATGCAGACAGTACATTCCTACACATACAAAAATAAATAAAATTTAAAAATAATTTAAAAAAAGAGGCTAGTACTGCCTATCTTTTTTGAAGAAAGGAACCTGTCAATTTGTGGATTAGTACACTTTGTCCCAAAAAATGTAGGATTAGGCACAAGGGTAGGCATGCAAACATCGAAAGAGTCAAAGAGTCACAACTGGGGCTGGAGAGATAGCCTAGCGGTTAAGAGCACCGACTGCTCTTGCAGAGGACCTGGGTTCGATCCCCAGCCCCCACATGGCAGCTGAGAACCATCTTTAACTCCAGTTCCAGGAGAATCTGACGCCCTCTTTTGACCTCTGCGGCACAAACCTACATGCAGACAGTATATTCATACACATTCAAGAATAAATTAAAAAAAACAAAGAGTCACAACCTTTTTAGGTGGAGATTAAGAAAAGGGCAAACCTGAGTGCACTAGAATCTTGATCTAGGCCAGTGGCTCCTTGCCTGATCCACCAGAGAGTCCAGATTGGAATTCTTTATGTGATGATAGGGAAGCAGTTTGGTATATGTAAGGAACAGAAGTCCTGATGTATAGAAGTTTTGCTTCATGGGGAATCTACAAGTGCTATTGTGTGACAACAACTACAGGCCATTCCCCTGAACTATATAGCAAAGGGGAGCTTGCCTGATGGTCTGAAATTATGAGCCAATGCTAAGGAGCAGCAATGCTGGAAACAAGAATACTTATCCGAACCTGGCTTCTACTGGCAGGAGGATGGTCCCGAGAGTTATAAAGAAACAGTGGTACTTTGGGAAGAGAGAAGAAAATGTGGAGGGTAATGGAGGGGGTGGGGTGAGTCAGCTCAATAGATACAAATGCTACCCTGCAGAAGTGCCTCATGTGATCAAGTGGTAGAACCAACTCACTCATTACAGTTCAGGCAAAGAAATAAGGAAACACACATACACATACACACACACACACACACGGAGGGGGTGGAGATGGAGACAGAGAGACAGAAACAGAGACAGAGGGACACAGAGACAGAGAGAACAGAAACAAGGTGCTGCCTTGTTTTTTTCTTTTCTCTCTCTCTTATTTTTCTTTGTTACAGGGAATTGAGACTCAGTAGAGGAAATGCAAGCAGGCAAGAATATTTTCACCTCTGAGTACACAAAGAAGCCTTGGGGAGGACTGCAGCCTGTGAATCCGGAGAAGCAGGCAGCACATCTGGGAGAACCTGGTAAAGAAGACTCAGGTGCATAAGCAGGTCCCCTGTAGGAGCCTTTCCCAACCATAATGTCACCAATGGAGATAGATTGTGTTTGTTATTCACTGTACAGTCTGTACCTGTTTTTTGCTGGGTGCATGTCCTTCTCCAAGGAGTAGTGCACATGTCTACTCTTTTGACATCAGAGGTGGCCATGTGATAGGTTTTGACAAGTGGAATGTGAGTGGGTGACAGGTGCCCTCCATGAGTTGTCATCATGGGATCTGTATTGCCCTGTACTACCTTCACATTGGCATGTGTCAGGCCAGGATTGTCCTGACTGCTGGGAGCTAAGCAGAGCCCAGCTGCAAGTGAGCTGTGCTGATGCATGCTGCTAGCAAGACAGAGTGCTGAGATCCTCTTAGATTTAGGGGTATGTCAGCTTAAGCTAGCAAACACATAACACTCCAATTTTGCATTGTGTGTAGTTATGGAACAAAGTGACAGGTGGCATTTGCTAGGGTATTAGGAGAGAATACTGGGCAGCAAAAGGTGACCTTGACCTCTCCCCATGCTAGTAGATAGAGATCATAAGTCTCTGGCTCAGATTGTCAGCTAAGCTAAGCTGTCAACAACGTGTCCTTCCTGGACCTTGCTTTCTCCTCCCCTCCCCAGTGAACAATAATAATCATCTCTTTGGGGCTCAAGAGAAGGATCCTACTGCCTTAACTCACAGTCACTTTATCTTCAAGAAGCAGAAATAACTGGAATGGACCAACAGAAAGGGAAGTTTGTGGGCAGGGAGATTCTGCAGACAAAGTCCAGGAATTCCACTGATTCAGACAGCGGCTGACAAAGAATGAGCAGGTTTCATCTGAAGGTGGGGAAGTGGCATGAAGCTGGGGTTCAGACAGGAGACTTCAGCTTCAACCTTATATAGGGGCTGACTGCAAGAAGCCAGACGTGCCGTGTAAGAGAAGAAACTTGTCTTTGATGTGGCAGCAGGGAAAGACCCAGGTAATGGTGACAGTCTTCCCAAAGAGACATGAGCTTTTCCTTCACCTATTGGGAAACTCAATGAACTTGTGAGGGCTTCTCATGAGTCAGCTCATGAGGGAAGTTATGTGCAGTTTGTTAGGAGTCCATTACAAAGCTGAAGTAGAAATAACTCTCCGGATGGTAGGAACTGAACTGGGTGGGAGGTAGACCAGATGACCTCTCAAACTCTTCCAACACAAATCTATTAATATTTATTATTTAGCACTATAGCTCATGACATTAAAATGTCAAAATCGACTTAATTAGGGCAAACAATTAGATTTGAAATACAAGTGAAAATGAAACAAGTAGAATTAAGCCTGAAACACAGATGCACCATTTTATTTCGTTTTTGCCTATAAGGTGCATCAAATTATTACAGGAATGAAGTGAGGTATGAATAAGCGAATGAATGAGCTGTTATTCTGCAGCCTAATGCTGCATTAGAGCAATGTGAGTGAGCAGTATCAAGCTTTGTGAGGTGCAAGAATACAGAAATGGGACTTTCAACCACGAGGAAAATTCTAAAACATAAAAGGGCAGAAGGTGTCAATCATGCCCATGAGTCCCAACACTTCTTCTCAACACTGGAGACATTCAAAGGCACAGAGAGCCAGTCTGTGGTCCCTCCAGTGTGTGCCAATGAAAATGTGCCAGTGCTGAGGCTTTTTGTTAATTTCCTTTTCATCCCAAATATTCTTTCTCTCTCTCTCTCTCTCCTGAGAGGATTCTTCTCCCAGTGTGACAAATTTTCCAATTTTGTATTGGAAGCCAAGAGAAAATGGAATTCTCTTTATATAAATTCATTTTGTAGCCAACTTTCTTGAGATGCATCTATCCCTGAAAGCAATTTCCTTCATCCGAGTGGATGCGCCTAAGGTATTTAGAGCCGGTTAAGTGGATCACTGACAATTTGCTCTTAGAGCTTGTGGGATTAACAGCAAAGCCTTGGGGTAGATGGGTGAGGGATCTTCCAGGTCCTTCTCAAGCTGTGATGAGTTCTGTTCTCACAGCAAACATTTTGCTAGAACAGGCAAGATACAGGGCTGGGGACGGGCCGCAGAGCTGCTGGGACACCTGGGCACCAGTGTCAATTATCCCTTACACATCTCTCCAGCATGCTTGGGAATTTGGCTTACCAGACACTTAGATGGAAAACAAGCCAACCGACAAGAGTGATGTCATGCCATATCCCTGTCCCAGACCTGAAAGGCCACTGAGATTTGTAGGAACATGGAAGATGTATAATAGGACTAGAACTCAAGTCTGGCTGGCTCCTTGCCCTGGCTTGCATTCTAGTACTGCCTCTATGGGGGCACATTTATGATTATGTAATGGCCAAACAAAGGCACTTGGTAGTAAATTAAATCAGTTTTATACTATGTGGGTGACTTGCATGCAGAGTGTACCGCCAGGCTTTGACGCATTCCAACATGGGAAATGTACTTGAAGCATAACAACTGGCTCTTCTCCATCTGTTCATGTGCCCCATTTGACTCATCTCTGCTCTGTAAATACTCTCTGACTTGTTAGCAAGCTGAACGGATTTCAAAGCTATATGAACGAAGAGCTTGCAAGTCAGAAGGCACCTTGTGAGAGACCTCTGAAGACATATAAACTTGCCTTACCAAGAGAAACACTTCATCCATTTGACACTCATGTCCAGCTACATTTCTCATGCAATCAAAGGAATGCAAGAGAAGATCAAATGAGAGCTGGTGAGGAAGGAAATTGGGCAGAAATAAAAGTGTATGTCCAAAAATATAGACCACAACCTTCCATTGGGACATGAGAAGGAAAAGTGTGTGCACGAAAATAATAAGCTGGGGAAAAAATGATTGACAAGCATGCATGCAGAAAGAGCATTGTGATTCTTCATTGAAGGTTGATGAGCAGTGTCCTCAGCCTCATCCTGATGGCATCTCAGGACGCCATCTGTGACTTGCCATGGTGGTCACATGAAATGATAAGCTTTCCTGAGTATGCCACCTGCTGCCCAACCCCATAGGACGGTGATTCAGTGTGGAGAAACAGCATCTGAATTTCTCAGGCAAAAGAATGAAGAAAAATATGAAGTGTATCTTGTGTAGTAGAGAGGAGCTGATTGATTCCATGTCTATACACTCACAGTTGAATGAGTACTAGAGGCTAGATGTCATTCATAATAATGTCAGCTTACGTCAATTGAGTGTTTGCTACAATCTAGGCACTGCTCCAAGTATTCTACTGGTGTGAATCTATTTAATTTTCACAATAATGATGCGGAGGTTTTTACTTTGCCCCTCCTTTTTTATAGATAAGAAGAATGAAACACATAGAGCTATTAATTAGTCCCAAGTCATACAGTATGCCAGGATTAAAATCTAAGCTATTGGGCATAGAAGCAGAACTTCCAAACATGTACCTAATGCAGGCAACCAAAAAACCTGAGTTCAGAGAGAGTGTATGTGTATTATACTTAAATTCTTTAATTGATTTAACCAATCATATTGTTCTCATAATAAAAACTCACTCTTTTGTGGCTTAGCCTTCCCTTAAATCTAGTGAGTAGGGCTGGAGAGATGGCCTAGCAGTTAAGAGTGCCGACTTATCTTGCAGAAGACCCAGGTTCAATCCCCAGCACCCACATGGTGGCCGAGAACCGTCTTTAACTCCAGTTCCAGGGGAATCCCTCTTCTGACCTCTGTGGCATTGCACGACACGGGTGCACAGACCTACATGCAGACAGTACACTCACACACATAAAAAAATAAATAAAATTTAAAAAATCTAGTGAATAGAATGCTATGATGAATACTAATTTAGCAATGCAGGATTCCCACAGTGATCAGTGTTATCACTGGACCCGAGATGTCCTAAAGGCTCATCTGTTAAAGGCTTTGACTTCAGCTGGTGGTGCTATTGAGAGGTCATTGGGCTGTGGGAGTGCCACTTGATCAGTGGATTAATCCACACATAAATAAGTTCGGGGCTGAATAGGGGCTTAGGAGGTAGATAGGGCTTTTAAAAACCGTTTCCTTGCGCCGGGCGTGGTGGCACACACCTTTAATCCTAGCACTTGGGAGGCAGAGGCAGGTGGATCTTTGTGAGTTCAAGGCCAGCCTGGTCTACAGAGTGAGTTCCAGGACAGCTGGGGCTACAGGGAGACCCTGTCTCGAAAAGACCAAAAAAAGAAAAAAAAAAAAAACTGTTTCCTTGCACCAAAACCTTTCTTTTTTTTCTTTTTTTTTTCTTTTCTTTTCTTTTTTTTTTTTTTTTTTTGGTCTGCTTTCTGGCTGCTAGAAGGGAAACAACTTTCCTCTGCCATGACGTTTTTGCTTTGTCATGGGCCTGAAAACACTGGAAGCAGCTGGCAATGATGGAGACATCTGAAACTGTAAGCTGACAACTCCCCCCCCCCATTCAAGTAAAACCTTTAAGTTGTTTTTCCTCAGGTATTGTCCCACAGTGACAGAGACTAACACAATCAGACAAGGTACTAAGTATTCAGGATTTATGACTTTGTCTTCAAAGAGCTTCCATTCTATCTGTGGGACAGCACCTAATCCAATTGAGAATCATGATTCAAGAAGCATAGCAATGAATTTGTCTAGACTTCTGATAGGGTAGGAGCAGAAGTAGGGGGAAACCCTAACAGATGAGCTAATATCAAGAGGGTTGTTACTAGGTGAAAATTCAAATTAAGTATAAGACCCAGCCTAGAAGCATGGATCCCAAACTTCTAATGAGGCCCCAGTAAGTGAGGAGCCAACTTTATCACCTTTGAAAAATGAGTCATTTCAGTCACTTTTTCTATTTGCTTCAGAGGTACTGTGAAAAGGTTCCCAGCAACGCCTTCTTCTTGTCCTGGAGGGTGTGGTTCTCTGGCTCCTTTTTTCCCAAAGGCAAACTGATAAATCTTACCTGTGGTTCACTGATTTGTGACAGTATTAGTTAAGCTTTTCTCTATTGGGAGGAATAAATATTCAGTTGAAATTAGCTTAAGGAGAATCCATTGACTCATCTAATCAGAAAAGTCAAAGCATAGCCCAAGCCAAAGACATAAATAATGTCAAAGCATCAAATCAATGCCTTACAGTATACGTGCTCCAAGTAGTCATCTCTGTTGCCTCACCCGTCTCTGCTTGGTGACATTCCCTAGCAAGTTTGTCCAAAAGGCAAACAAGACAAGCTTAGTAGTTTTGTGGAAGTGGGACTTCTTTCTACCATTTGTACATAAATCATTGTAAACACTAAATAAATGGCCATGCTTTAGTTAGTGCCTAGCCTTTAGACCAGAGGATGGAATATTCTGATTGGCTAACCTGGGCCACCTACTTATTCTGTTTGAAGGAGTGGGTGAGACTCCATGCACAAAAGCCCAATCTAAATTACATGGTGTTAAGGAAGAATTCCTTAATGGAATGAGGAGAGTAGATAGGGTCTGATAAAGAATCTAGACCGACAGATCCCATAACCAGCAGCTAAGATGTTCAGTCTTAGCTTTTCATTTTCCTTATCAGCGCTGCTGAGTGTGGACCATCAGCATGCCACGCCTCAGAGGTGGCTCCTTCCGTGTGATTTATGACTATGAGCAAGTCTGTCTTCCTATAAGTGCAGGTTTCTTATGGTGACAAGAGTCTTGTAATTAGCAGTCACACCTTTGACTTTCCTGGTGTACAAAGCACTCCCACATAAAAATGCCTGCCTTCCATCCAACAGCAACATGGAAAGGACGCAAGGGAGCCATTGTTATTCCTATTTAATAGGTGGGGAAATGGGACCTCAAGAAAGTTAGTGGCTTCTCCAGGTAACGTGAGTGAGAGATGGTGAACCCACCGGGCACCCAGGGCTTTCTGCTCCAAGGTCCACGCAGCAGGAAAATGGAAGCTTTGGGAGAACGTAGGGAGTAATCCTGGGGTCACAAAGTGACCCTCGCCTCCCAGATAGGACGAGGGCTGGGGATCCCGACTTCTCCTCCCAAGTGTTCATGACTATCAAGTTGGCCTCCAAAGGAAATTCCTGCCTTAAAACCTGCCCCAAAACGATGCCAGAAAGTTCTGTTTCCAAATGCATTTGGTGAGGACCGTGCAGTGATTCGTCTGCAGCACTTCACATGGTGCATCCTGGAACGCTACCCATGCTCACTGAACTTTTCAGGCTCCTTCTAGAAAAGCCAATACAAAAGATTTGTGTTTGTGAAGGACTGCATTTGTCATGAAAAGAGAATTACAATACATGCTTGAGACGCTTCCAGTGAAAAGGGGGCATGGAGCTTCCAGATTGCTAACATATATCCTACTATCTGTTCTGTTTAGAAGGCCACTATAGTTTTTGATAAAGGTAAGTTAACTTCTTTTGAGGCTTGTGAGTGGTGGGGGAAGGGTGTAATTTATATCTGGAATTACAGATGCTAAGTAATGAGATTAGAAGGTGTTGTCAGTACAGTATAACCGGTTACAACTGCTAATTGGGCTCTCTTCTGACAAGTGCCTTATTGCTTTACAGGGAAGGGAGGAAAAGAAAACAAGCAGCCCAGACAATTAGAGACCAAACAAAATTAAACAAGTCCTTATGGCCATAGGTATCAGTGTATAGTGCTTTGCCTTGCATTGTTAGTGAGTATGTATTATAAAGCACTTAGGGATGCTCGCTAATGGAGTCTCCAATCCCTCCTGGAGGGCGACTTGAACAGTAGACTCTGTGACTCAGGTGCAGACACTCTCCTGTATTAGTGCCGGCAGAATGATGCTTTCCTCTCTCACAGGGGTGTAGTGAGGCTTAATTAATTGTTAGGGAATCACTTTGAGATTCTGGGATGAAAGGCACTATATAATGATAATAATTTGCATCGACAAAGTACATTTCTTCAGTGGAATTCCAAGCACTTTACAAACATTAATTAATCCTCATAACACCCTGGCAAGGCAGGTAAGTTTTCCCAGGATACACTAAACAAATCCACCATATTAGGAGTGGGAGGGAGGTTACTGTGATGAACTCACTTTAATATTTATTCTTGGTGGGAACTTCCAGAAAAGCTGATGTGAACCCTGCTTCCCATTAGTCCAAACGATCTGCCATTCGCTTTTGATTATCCACAAATATCGTATTCTGCCAGAGCGCTAATCATTTTGCTTGGGGGACACACGTGTCCTGAGCGAAGCGAGTCATCAGCAGCTGTCATTCCGATGGATATTAATGCCTATTGTCTCCCATTCTGGATCTCTGCGCCTCCCCATGCAAAGAGAGTGGCGGGGGTGACATCTGTTTCAAAGATAGTCTGCAGCCACACTGGAGAGAACGCACCTGCCTTCCACTTACAAACCCATGGAACCAATGGCTTCCTGACCTTTCTTTGTCACCAGCAGATTTCATATTTTACATTCTAGGCTTTCATCTCCATGCAGCATTGAGGGGGTGGGTAAGGAAGGAGTCTGGGGTGCATACAAACAGGACAACCAGTATTTCCAGCAGGAAGGGTCTGTTATAAATCAGCAATGCAGAAGTGGCTCAAGTGTCAGGACCCAAACAGCTCCTCAAACCCTGAAAAAAACCTAAAGGGGAAAATGGATCCTACAGCTAGACAAATGACTTCAACATGACGAGTGATTGGCTTGTCTGCCGGCCTTGAGTGGCACTCCGAGGATACCTCTGTTCCCGTATCCTGGCTTTAATTCTACACACATTCATTCACTGCAGCTTTCCAGATTGAAAAGGAAAAAGAAACTTGCTTGCTGTCACTCCCCACAGGCGCCTGGGCTCCAAGGCAGCTGTCTTTTGGCCAGCCTCCTGGGCTGCAAGAGTGTGGCGCCAATGAATCAACGTGTCATCCACCACGGGGGGTGGGGGGTGGGGGTGGAAGCAAGTTTCCTGAGAGAGAAGGATGGGAGTGGAGTGTTCCCTCTCATGGCTGCCTCTGATCAAAAGGAAGGCAAGCAGCCTCCTGACCTTGCATTTGATTTTGACTGAAGGCATGGCTGATACCAATCTGGCATGTTTTGAGTGAATCACTCCACCTGGCTAGCGCCAGTTCCCTCTGCGAAATAAGAAGATGAAAGCACATCATTACCCAAGGTCCCTGTTAGCTGTACTCCTCAATGATGGGTTGATTTGATACAAATGCTCCTATTTGCTCTTCTCTGGAAAACCCTCAACCAGCAAGCCTTGAAAGGGGCAGAAATGTGCATGCGTGGATACTGGTCTGCTCTCCCTTTGAGATGGGCAAAGCACCTGGGAAGGTCATCTCCTTGCTTTCCTTTCTCTTGGATGCTCTACTTCCTCTTGTTCATTTCCCTTGGATCCTCTATAGGTTTTTTTTTTTTTTTTTTTTTTTTGTTCTTTCTGTGTGTCATGGAGTAAAGAAATGTTGGGACTTGCCATTCTTCTGATTGGTCCCAGGTTAATAAACCAGGGCAAGAACCACTCAAGTAACTTGCCCATGACTCTGTCTGACACCGAAGACTGGGCTCTTCACCACCATATCAGGCGTTCCAAAGCCTGCTAACCATTCATCAGAGTACAGGAGCTCCAGATTCTGATTCCCCTAACACAAGGTGGGATCTGGGCACTGATATTTCCTTGAGGCTCTCTAAGTAACTCTAATACAGATCAGCACTGAGCAACCTCAAAGGCAGTGGGTGGAGCAGAGTTGTGGCTGGTGATGTAATCAGATAGTAGCTTCTCAAGGCAAAGACAAGGTGGGAGAAGGGGGCAGGATACAACCAGGCCTGCTAGGCATGGAGCTGCTGCCCACCGTCATTTTGTTCTAATAGTGAGCTTCAGATGCCCATTGTCATTATGGGAGGAACCACTGTGCCCAGCAGCAGTGGAGTCTCAAGGGACTCCACTAGCAGGACCTTGAAAGCTTACACTTCTTCCTATACACCAGATTTACCACTTCCATTTAGACCTTTTTTAAAAATTTTATTATTTTTTTATGTGTATGAATGTACTGTCTGCATGTAGGTTTGTGCTTAGACTTTTAAGAAGTAACAGGCCCACTTGGTAAAGAAATGGACACATGTCACACAACTGATGAGTAGAAAAGTTCAGGCTTGATTCAGATCCAACTTCCAGGTCAATGCTCTTCTGTCTGAAATTCATAATGGTGAACTGGAAAGAGTATATATAGACTTCAACTGGTATCTGCATGACCTTGAACAAGGCACTCAAGGTTATGGAGATGACATGAAGTAACATATGCAAAGGTGTCCACCTCATGGCCTTGTTTAAGAAATGTGCATGGTGGCCTAGGAGGGGGGGAAGGTAAGAACGGGAGAGTGGTGTGATGTCTTGACCATTAAGAAGCTAACTGAGCCAGGCGTGGTGGCACATGCCTTTAATCCCAGCACTCGGGAGGCAGAGGCAGGCGGATCTGTAAATTCAAGGCCAGCCGGTCTACAGAGTGAGCTCCAGGACAGCTGGGATAAAAGGGATACCTTGTCTCACAAAAATACCAAAAAAAAAAAAAAAAAAAAAAAAAAAAAGAAGCTAATTGAGAATCAAGAAAGAGTAAAGCCATTTCATTCAATTCTACTGGGCTTCCACAAGCAGAAATGGTTAAGGGCTAAATTTAGAAGAGGAAAAAAAAAAAAAACAAAACCCCTAAAACTATATAAGTAAAGTAAGAGTTTGCTTTAAGTTCCTCCTAATGATTGCTTACCTTCAGATCTCAGGTCATTAATGCTGGCAAGAGTGGATCCAAAGATCAGAAATTGCTCAAAAATCCAGCAAGTTGGGAGCTGGAGAGATGGCTCAGCTGTTAAGAACACTGGCTGCTCTTGCAGAGGACCCTGTTTCAGTTCCCAGCACCCACATGGCGGCTGACAACCATCTGAAACTCCAGTTCCAGGGGATCCAAAACCCTCTTCTAGCCTCAGTCATACACATAAAATTTTTTTTAAAGAGTTAAATTTCACTGTGGGGGTGGGGTTGGGCTGCGAGAGGCGCCAATGCAGAGGGCGGTATAAAGGTGCTTAAGACTGATTGAGATGCTATGCATGAAATACCCAAAAATTCAATAAAAAATTTATGCCCCTCCCCCCAACTTATTGTAGCAGGTCTGGAGTCATTCACGGGGCAGCTTACACATTCGTGCTTCAAGCCCCACAGTACTTTTTGTTCATGCCTGGTCTAGGCAGACCAGGGATATGATTCTGTCCAAGGATACTGCACAATCAATTAAGTATCTCTCACTCAAGATAATGAGAGGGTGATGGGGAAGAAGGAAGAAACCTTGTCTGATAATCGATCTGTATTTCTGATGGGACTTAAGGATCACACCATAGATGTCCTAAGATCCATAAACTGTAAAAAGTCATCTCAACTTAATTTACAAAACAGATTGAAACAACGACCAAAAAGATGAGGTGGCGTTAGTATGACCTTTATGATCAGGATGAGGCGCCCTACTTGCTGAGCAGAAGAATCTCATTGCCTGTGTTCTTAGAAATACAGCTCTCATCAGGAGTGAAATCATAGTAGGAAACGAGAAGGTGGAAAAACCCAGGAGTTGTGCCAGGGACTTCTTGGTCCAATGACCCAACCCACAGGGAGCTCAAGACACCTTGCTACTTGTGCTGGTCAAAGAGGACACTCCACAGAGCAGGAGGGTGTTTTAGAACATGGGGGAGCCCTCCTTTGAAGCCTTTGTTGCTCTAGCAGATGCAAAAATGGATGGTTCCACAAAGGGAAGGTTCACAGCAGACTGGGTGTTACTATGAGCAGATGACAACTCAGTAGGCGGAAGTCGAACCAGAGAAGCCCAAGTACCAGGGGGCTGCACTTTCTTCATGCGAGGACTGGTGGGAGATCTGCCGCACACTGGAAATCAAACTGGACTCTGACACTTTGAAGTCTCTTCCCCACTGAGGTTTTGGTGGTGGGATAAAGAGTGCATGAAAGGCCCTTTTAGTGGGGCTGTGAACAGCTAGTTCAGATGAATGGGTGTTAGGGAAGCACAGGGAAGCCTGTGAGCCAGCTCTAGGGGGAGGGGGGAGGGTACAGAACAGAGCAAGCTTTTGGACCAGTCTGTCCCCAGCACTAGCCCTGGAAACAATTAGTAGGGGAAGAGAACAAAAGGGAAGTAAAGAGGAAGGACAAGGAAGTCCTAGCAGACTGGTGACTCAGCTTTAGAGGCCGCCCCTCCCATAAAGCATTTGAATAGGCTGAGGACAATAGAGGGTGTGAGCTTGTAGAACTAGGCAGATTCCAGCCAGATCTCCCCCGTGCCCAGATGGGAACACTTTATCCTTCCGTATTTATGAATAAAAGTCTGTAATCCCCTATTTGGGGGCTGCAAAGGTGTCTTTCAGACCCCTCTGGACTTTGGGGCTCTCTAAGGCTCTGTCTTCTATCTTTCAACCTCCAAGGACTACTCTTTATTGTTGAGGAAACTCCGTTTTCCTCTGCTCTTAACTGAAGGAGCAGAGGCCTTGGTGCTGGGTTATCCATGACTCTGGATACATTCCTTCTTAGGCCCTTACTTGGCTACTAGACAATATGGCCACAGTTGACAGTCCTCAGGTGTCCAGTGAAGTTCACACTGTGTTTAGTATGGAATTCTGTGTCATTATTTGCTTGTTTGATTTTTAAGGTACTAGAGACTGAATCTAGGGCCTTGCGCATGCTAGAAGTATCTCTACCACTAAGCCGTATCCCCCAGCCCCTGCATCAATATTTATTAATAACAATTAGATTTTGTTAGATTACAAAAAAGTTACGAACCCCAAATAAAAGGCACATGAGGCTTAAGTCACTTCAGGAACATGTTTTACTTCCATGTCCTGCTAGCAGGGGCTGCCTGCAGACACATGGTGGAACCGGACAGCATGGGGGGGGGGCAAAGGCAGGGGCAGGGGCAGGGGCAAGGGCAGAGGCAAAGGGGGGAATGGTGGCTGGGGTCCACCCATTTATGGCCATGGGGCGGGAACAGAGGAAGAGGTCAGAAGATTGACAGCCTCTGGAGGAAGTGGGCACCTGTGTGCCCCTTAGGATTCTGGGAAGCCCAGACCTAACAGATTTCACATTTCAAAAAGGATCATAATTTAGAGCTTGGCCAGTACCCAGGCCTGCATTCCTCCTGTACCTGGTAGAATTTGGGTTTGGGCTGTACTTCTAAATGGTCAAGGACACTCTTGTTCCCTAAGTACAACCTCTGTCAGTCCATCCCCCACCCCACGTCATCTTTTAGACTATAAATCTGCCCACTTCTACTGCTGACCTGCTTACACTCTTGTGCATATATGATAGCCACAGAGTCGCTACCAAGCATTAATTATAGTGTGTGATCCTGGCGAGGTTTTGTAGGAAGGGGGACACCTCCTCTCCTCCCTTTCGTGCAGAAAAAGCTTCATGTGAGTCATACTCCTGGCCTCTCTTCTTCCCCTGATTTGGAAGCTGTAAGGTTATAGCGCGCTCCCCCCCGAAATGAGAGGCCACGAGGTCTAAGCTCTCCGGAGCAAAGTTTAATTCAGGGTAGCCGGGGCTAGGCTCAGGGGAACGATAGAGCCAACACAGAATGGTGTCTGGTTTGGGAATTTAAGGGAGAAGGTGGGAGTGGGATTCAGTGAGAGTGGGGTAGGTAGCAGCACACTTTGCAGGAATCTGGCTTTCGAAAGGCGGAAGATTCCTGAGTAATCGGTGAGGGCCTGTATTAGCATAGCCAAAGGCTAGCCTGGTAGAGCAGGTTCTGGGGCAACACGGATCTCTGCATTCCAATGGGCTTCTGGAGCTCACGCCCTGACAGAAGCAAGGTCAGCTGAGTCCCTCCATCTTCAGTCTTGTCTATGTGCTCTGCTCCAGAACAGATGCGAGGGCTTCCTCTTCACGGAACCACTCAGGCTGTCCATGCCTGCTGTGCTAGTCAGTTTCCATCACTGCGACAAAATTTATTTTGGCTTATGGTTTCAGAAGATGCAGCCAATCAGCTCTACTGCTGTTAGCCTGGGGTAAAGTAGAGCATCATGGTGGAAGAATGTGGTGGAGAAAGCTGCTTACCTCATGGAGATGGAGAAGTAGTAAGAGTGATAGGAAGGGGCCAGGACAAGATATACTATCCCAGTGATCCGCTCTCTCTATGCAGGCCCTACCCCTACTTGCCTGTTCAGCTGTGAACTCATGAGTAGATTGATCCATTGATGATGTCAGCACCCTCATGATTTAGTTGCCTTTCAGTTGTGCTGGGGACCAAATCTTCTACACATGAGCTTTGGGGGCCATTTTATACCCAAACTGCTCATGTCTAGTTTAAGGGGAGAGCAAGCTGAGTGGGATACAATTTCAAAGCCTTATTCTCTACTTGAATTTATCAGTCATCCATCAGGAACTCTGATATTTCGTTTAGAAAAGACGATTACTCTGCTTCAGAATTGAAGGTTCTAGTTTGGATAAGATGTTTATACTGATGTGTGCCTAGTTCAGGGATCAGCAAACTCTTTATCCCTAAACCTGTGTACTAGCTGAGTTCCCAGTACCCTCAGGCCACTCAGATTTCACTAGCCATTAATTCTTTTCAAGTCAAAGAGACCCAGGGGACAACTCTTTTGTACTCAGCACTATCCCTGGGGCCAGAGATCCCTAAGGAAGTTCATGTTTCTGCCCAGGGCCTTATCTCTTGGTGTACCCCATGCACCCATTCTTGTGGGTGTCCAAAGTTGTTAGGTTTTCTTTGGGGGCTCACAGCAGGGATTTGATTCTGAGCTCTATATAGAAGCACTGGATAAACTTCTACTTTCCTTCCCATGAGTTATATAGCTTGTCACCCAAAAAGTCATCCCAAAGTGGCTCTGTATGTCCTCATGGTCCATGGCCAGCTGCATCCTCTTTCTCTCTTTCCACAGATCTCTATATGACTGACTGAGAGGTACATTCAGGCACTATTTGGCTATCTTGTTGTGTCAGACTGCTCTTCCTATAGGACCCCTCAACTAGAATGTGTAAGTTGACCCCTTAATGGCTACTCACCCAGTAGTAATGTCTAGAAAAGCAGAATGATATAAACCAATATTTACTGAGCCCAACCCCATTCTAACCACTTCATCTGAATGGTCATAGGATCCCCTCAAGAACTCTGTGAGACAGATGTAGGCACTGACGTTTTATGGAAGAAGAAACTGGCTTGAGTGCTTCAGACTTAGCCACAGAGATGCCTTCAGATCCAGGTGGTATCGGTCTCGCTGACCCTCTCCACTCCACTTAGACTGAGTGAATCCTGGTACGGGATGCTGGAGTGGCAAAGGGGAGGGAAATTGAAGAAAAGTGAAGAAAAGGACCAAGAACCAAGAGAAAAATTAAATGTATGTAAGTGTCTATCTCAAATTCATATGTTGAAGTTCTATTCACTAGTAGTTTAAAATTGTGATTATATTCAAAGACAGAACGTTTATAGAGATAATTAAGGGAAAAAGAGGGCTCATTGGTAGGCTGGAATCCAATATAACTGGCATCCTCATAAGGTAAATTTAGGACACACAGAGCACAGATTTAAGAATGCCCATGTAGAGGAAGGGGAGAAGGTAATATCTCAAGCCGAGGAGAGCGACCACAGAAACCACCCTTGCCAACACCTTGACCTTGGACTTTACCAATCCATAGAACTGTGAGAAAGTAATTCCTGCGGTTCACACCATCCATTACGGTGCTACTTTACTGCAGTCCTAATAGACTAACACATACCCTCAAGCCCTGTATTTGCATGTGAAGTCACTCTAGTACATGTTAGAAGCACTTAAATCTACCTTTTTCATTTCATAAGAAAGCAAGCTAGCTGGGGCTCAGGGAGGTGAAGAACTTGCCTAACATAAAAAATAAGTATGTCTTGAGGGGATAAGGGCAGGCAAACAGAAAGAACTTCTCAATTTGAGGTAGTTCAAATCTTTGTTTTGCTTTATAAATGGAAAATGAAAGCTTAGAGGAGTGAAATAATTTGCTCAATTAAAATATGTATATGTCAGAGCCTAAGAAAAGGAACTTCCAAAATGGAGATCATCTATTTTTGTGCTCTAAACTTAAATTTTTCCTTTCCACTAAATACAGGCAGTATAGTCAATGCAGTCTATCCTGCTGCTGAGTACTGCTGAAAGTGCAAGCTTTGTTTATTGATCCTTTTGAGTGTCATGCAAAATAAAGACATTTTCTGGGTAGAAGTTACTAGAATTTGGGCTAACTGCTCTCACATTTCATTAATTAAAAAGGGCTCTGGTTGTGCACCTTATCTAGGCTCAGCAGTACCTTCAAGGAGATCAAGTCTCAGGAGAGGGTTACCAGTCCCTGGTCATTTTAAAAGGTATGAAGACAAAGGTGTGTACAATGCTGGGCTTATGCAAGCTCCATCTGTGCTTAGGCATCAGGACAGATCAATGCACAGAAAGCACTAAGCATGCAAACGTTAGGCACATGTTTAAACATGAATCACTGCTGAAGCCTGAGGTTAATGTGAGCGCCTTTCACTTTCCTAATAGGAAATCGAGCCAACCCGCACCTCCATCCACAGACTCAGCGATGCCCGAGTGGTTTCCATGTGGTCAGAAGCATTAGTTAGGGTCTTGTCCATATCTATTAGGAGGGAGGAAGCCCATTTAGCAAATTAAAATTGTTTTTATTCCCCCAGCTAATTGTTTTCTAATTGTTTAAGTAAAAGGTTTTGGTCTTGATTAGAGGCTTTTAGTAAATGAAATCTGTTCACATTTTACAAGTCAAATATTTAGATCATAGAGAGGCAGTCATGGTTAGTGAAGTCGGCTAGGGCAAGGGTTTTGAAATGTCAGTGTTGATGCTGAATAGGCCTTGGAGGAGATGTGGTTCAATGCTCTCATCTCAAACTGGGGAATGGAGATCTGGGGAGGTCACACAGCCTGAGGGAAGAGTGCCATGCTCTGCCATCCCAAGCTAAGCAGAAGTCTGTTCCAGGTATATCTATGGTCCACACAGAAGCTTTTAATTAAACATTTGGCCTCAAAAACAGCCTATGTGCAAATTAAATGAGGCATGCAAGAATATTAGTGTGTTTTATAATTTTTAACTAAATGTAAGCTATGTATTTTATACATTTTCAAAAACTAGTCTGCTCTTAAGATTTAACTGAGAAGTTGATATGGGAATATCTGGTACACTACTGAGTTAGATCTGTAGGTTCACACACTCCTTAAGATAAACTAACATGGTTTTTAGAAACAAATAGAAGGGAAAAATATAAATGTTGATGTGTGTTCCTTGGAATCTCAAATAAATCACTGGAATGGTGAAAGATTTTATAAGGAAGAAAATGATTTCATGGTCAAAGAAAACTGGAAAATACCAGGTTAGGCAAAGTTGAACAGATTCTTTACTTTCTCATGTACTTTTCTCTGTTTATGTCATTGTCTTTTCTTTTCTCTCAAACAAACTTCTCTCCCCTTCCCTTCTTCCCTTCCCTTCCTTTCCCTTCCCTCCTTCCCTTCCCTCCTTCCCTTCCCTTCCCTTCCCTTCCCTTCCCTTCCCTCCTTCCCTTCCCTCTTCCCTTCCCTTCCTTCCCTCTCTTTGACAGAACAAATATCAGTATTATGAATCACCAGATTTAGGAATGGGGGGAAACACAGTATTTTAATTCGGTCTTCCTCACTTGCTTTTTTTTTTTTTTTTTTTTTTTTTTTAATTATTAGAGTTCCAAATGCTAGATAAATGGAAATTTCCTGCCAATGTGGCATCAACGGTCAATTTATTTTGGACAGCAATTTGGCAATTTTGGGGAAAATTGTAGTTTACCATAAAAACTTCTTTCTTGGAATTAATGTTATAAGAAATGCATTTTAAAAACCCTGGTAGGCCATCATCCTAGCTCTCCTTCTGTTTGAGTTACTCCTAGATGTAATAGGGGGCCAGACATAGCTGATCAACCTATGTGGGGCCTTGAATTTTGCAATCTCTATTTTAGAAGCATCCTTGGTAAACTTGCTTCCTTATTACTTCTACCTTTTCCCTGGCTCAAATTAGACACCATGAAATAGGGCCAATATCTTAAAATATAATAGCATTAAACAATTTTGTTTTCAGTGTAAAGTGACTATTCTCTGTGAACAATAGGGATATTAGAGGTACGAGGTGCCAACCAATGCCATTTGTTCACTTGCTACTCTCTTCCAATCACCATGATGCTGAAATAAGTCAATTCAGCTTCTATTACTTAGGAGTGTGCTAATGGTACACACACTAATGTGGCCAACAACAATCCACATTATAATGATAACTAGTACTTTGGTACTGTTTCCTATGCACAAAGCACTATTCTAAGATCTCTCTCTCTTTCTCTTTCTTTCTCTTTCTTTTGAGAGAGAGAGAGAGAGAGAGAGAGAGAGAGAGAGAGAAAGAGATAGATAGATAGATAACTTACTCCCCAGAGCAACCCTATGGTAGATATTATTGCAAGTTTGTTCCATAGCTGCTATAAACTCCAAAACTTGCCCAAGTAAGAATAGCTTTTAAAATTTTTTTAATTTATCTATTTATTTTATTTTATTTTATTTTATTTTATTTTATTTTTGGTCTTTTTGAGACAGGGTCTCCCTGTAGCTCCGGCTGTCCTGGAACTCACTTTGTAGACCAGGCTGGCCTTGAACTCTCAGAGATCCGCCTGCCTCTGCCTCCCAAGTGCTGAGATTAAAGGCGTGCGCCACCATGCCCGGCCCTAAAATTTTTATTTATTAATTTTATTTTATGTGCATGAGTGTATTACCTGCAAGTATGTAAGTGCATTTGTGTCATGCAATGCCCTTGGAAGTCAGAAGAGGGTGTAAGATCCCCTGGAACTAAAGTTATGGGTGGTTGTTAACCACCATGTGGATGCTGGGAATTGAACCTGGTTCTCTGCAAAAGCAGCCAGAGCTTTTAACTACTGAGCCATCTCTCCAGCCCCCATAAGCATACCTTTTAAGTGGGTAGCCAGGCTTGAAACCAGGCACAGCAGCTCCAGAGTTTGCTCTTTCCTCTGACCCTAGACTGCTTCCCTGGAAAGTAGTAAGTACTCCCAGTTTAACAAGCTTTTTGGGAACACAGTGGAGAGTTCAGTCAGCTTGTGTGAGGGGAAGGTTTTGAAGAAGCAGAGGACTTTGATAAGTATCTTGACAAATAAATATTTGTATATGGGGAGGGGTGGGGAAGAGAAGGACCTTGTGGACAGCAAATAGTCCAGTGCAAGAGAAGTTCTGGTTTCCATCCAGAATTTGGGGAAGGCTGTTGAGTCACCTCAGATACTTTATCCCATCCAGGATTCTGACCTGGTTTCCTGAATTCTCAATTCCATCTAGGAAGTCTCAGACTTTTTCTCAGACATGGTGTTTTTTCAATCCTCTCTTCTCCCCACCCCATCTTTAATTAAATTTATTTTATTTTTTGAAAAAAAATGTCATTAAAGAAATATTTATATATGCTAAGGCAGGTGTGTGGAGGTCAGAGGACAACTTGGAGGAGTCAGCTCTCTCTTTCATGTGGTTTCCGGGTATTGAACTCAGGTCCTCAGCCTTGGTGGCAGGGGCCCTTACCCACAGAGTGATCTTTCTGCCCCCTTGAGTCAGGGTCTTTCTTAGGTAGCCCAGTCTGGTCTTGAACTTGCTTTGTAGCAAAGGATGACATGGAACTCCTGGCCTTGAACTTTATCTCTGGATTCTGGGATTAGAGGTGTGCACTACCACCTACAGTTCATGTGGCGCTAGGGATTGAAGCCAGGGCTTCCTGGCTAGGCAAACACTCTCCCAATGGAGCCACGTTCTCAGCCATCCTTATCTATTTTTGCAAGCATTCCTCACTAGAGTGCCATCCCATTTCTCTTTGCCAGCAGACTCATATGATTTCCGTGATCACGTTAGAACCATGGGGCCATGTGCCTCCTGTTCCTAGTCAGTCAACGATATGTGACACTTTGTGAGTAGAGATTCTGGCGGGTCAGCTTCAAACCCACTCGGAATCTTATCCAATATGGGTGTGTGAGAGGCTTTGGTAGAAACAACTTTTCCCTTTCTTCTACACTCACTTTTGTTATTAACAGGCTTGTAGAAATAAGCTTCCCTGCTTGAAATATGGAATGACTGAGACCAGAGCCCCTGGATTTATGGCTCTGTACAGCATGTAGACATAATTTTTACTTGGCTGCTGTGATGACAAGATTCAGTAAGGCATTAGGCAAGCAAGTCTGAAGTACTCATCTAAAATATGGGATGTCCCTGGACACTCAAGCCCCGGGTAGCCACCCGAGTAGCCTTGGCCCCCATGGGGGGTGGGACTTGCTTGGAGCCTAATTTCCATTTGGCTGGCTTGGGAAGGTGGGGGCCGGTTTGGCTGAGTCTGTCTCTGCGGGATTTTTGGAGAAAGGCATAAAAGCCTGAAAACTGGCCACCGAGCTGCCACTTGGAGTCAGCCACTCAGATTTTAGATAAGGACTCCCATTCTTTCTTATTGTCTCCCTCACTTAACTTCTGCCTAGTTTTGCTTTCATTCCCTCCGGGGAGTAAGGCAGGCGGGAGAGGGGAAAGAAGGGGGAAAAGACATTTTCTCTTTAAGCCGGTAACCAACCACTTTGGTTCAGATCTGTAAATGAAGGTTAAACCAGAGAGGGAACCTCACTTAGCACAACAAATGCCTACCTGGGCTACTCAGAATTCTCCAGCCTTCCCACAGGCAGGCTCTCCAGCCTTCCTTGAATAAGCTGCTGCAAAGATCAAACCCTTTAGCTATTTGGTCTCTTCCCATTTGACTTGGCCGAGCTATCACCCATTGACATTTAAGTTGTGTCTATTTGAAAAGGAAAGGAGAAAAGAGCACACATAGAAAGAAAAAAAATATGCCTGAGATGTTCGTTACATCCTGCTAGGCACGAAAAAGGAATATCCGGTCTTGCAGAGACTGGAGGGCGTGGTGCGTTGGTTTATGCATTTCCTTTTTGTCTTGCTCTTTTCCTGTGTTTCTGTCCTTACACAGGCACATTTACTAACAGGACAATAAGGATGATTTAAACTGTCTGAGTTTATCCAGGATGCTGGAAGGAGGGGCCTAGGAAATGAATGGACCTAGCCAATCCTCTGCTTAGTCACAGGATTGTGCTTTGAAGGGTGTCCCTAGGCTCTGGGCCCTGGCTAGTTGGGTGAGGGAAGTCACCAGAGGAAATGACTGGCTGAAGCAAAGACAACAGACATAACCACACCGGAAGGATGGCCTTGACCTGGCTTGCTGACCCCAGACCGTGGGGCAGGTCCCACAAATGCCCTTTGGTCAAGGATCGTGGGAAATTCTGGAAAAAGCCTGGGGGGCAGTGTGAGAAGACTTGTGTGGGTAGTTTGAAACTGGGGATGGTAGTGGCCCTGATGTCCCTATGAGTATCTCTAAGGCCTCATAAAATGCAGATCTGGGTGGGGAGCCTGGGTTCTCCATTTCCAGTTAGCTAGGTGGTTTTGCTGCTGTGATCGGGACCCCAGTTTGGATGGCAGATGCGCTTGTCTCAAAAGCAAGTGTGCAGAAGGGAGATGCAGGGAATGGCAGTGAGGGCAAATTTCACCCTGCAGTGTTAAAATGAAACAGAAAAGAAAAAAAAAAAAAAAAGAGAAGAGGAAAGAGAAAGAATATTTCCATTCTTTAAAGGCACTAATACTTAGTTTCCTTTTTTTTTTTTTTAAAGGGGTTTTCCCACCTGAGTCAGAAAACCTGCTAGGGGCTGGAGAGATGGCTCAGCTGTTAAGAGCACCAACTGCTCTTGCAGAGGACCCAGGTTCGATTCCCAGCACCCACATGACAGCTAAGAACCATCTTTAACTCCAATTCCAGGGGAATCCGATGCCCTTTTCTGAGCATTGCACGGGCCTTGCACGACACAGGTGCACCAGCCTACATGCAGACAGTACACTCATAAACGTAAAAAATAAACAAAAAAATTAAAAAAATTAAAAAAGAAAACCTGCTAGAAAAATTCTAAAAGAGCTGTAACAGTTTTCTTTTTTTGACATCTAAATTTATTAAGTTTATTTTAACTAATACATAAAAACAAAAAATGTGCATGTTAATGGAGGTACTATGTATATTTGATATATATATATACATTATACAATATTTAAATTAGGTTAAATGTATCTATGTCCTCAAATATTTATCATTTGTTCATGGTCAAACCATTCAAAATCCCTTCTTCAAGGGTTTTGAAATATATATCACATTATAATCTATAGTTATGTACTTTACAACTGAACAGGAGATTTCTTGCTCCTATCTTACTGTAAGTTAACCTTTTCCAACATCTCCTTTTTCTCCCTAGTCTGGTAACCACCATTCCACTTGGTTTTCTATAGTCACTCCTGTTTAGTACATTGGGCAATTTGTAGCCATAGAGATTTCTTCTCAGTTAAGAGTGGCACTTGTCCAGGCTGGGGAGATGGCTCAGGGGTTAAAAGCACTGGCTGCTCCTGCAGAGGACCTGGGTTTGGTTCCCAGCACCCACATGGTAGCCAACTCCAGATCATGGGGATCTGATGCCCTCTTCTGACCTCTACAGGCATTGCAGGACATGGGTGCCCTTACATACATGCAGGCAATACACTCATATACATAAAAAAGTGGTACTTGTCAAATGGCACCTCAAATGAGTTGTCCTTGGATTGGCTATAAAGGAGTCCCTAGGGAGTGTGTTCAAGACTGGGATTCCAAGGTTTTGCCCAATTCTTTTCAATCAGAAGACAATGAGTTCAGTCCATTCATTTTCCAGGCCCCTAGCTCCAGCATCCTGGAAAAATTCAGGGAGGTTGTCGTCCTTATTACATTAGAAATGTGGCCCTGTGATAGCAGGGGTTGGGCAGAGAGCAACGGAGGAACTCAGGACTTGGCACTTAACAAGATTTCCAGTAGTAGATTCTTGGGTTTCCCAAGTAGCTGAAGTGTTAGGTCCCTGGGTTCCATTGTTCTTCTTTGAATCTCACCATAGCAGGAAGCAACATCAGAAAATCGCCATTTAATGTCCTTTATACAAAACACAAACAATGCATATTTCAGTGGAGAATTAAGAAAAAAGACAGAATCAAAGCTAGGATGGGGTTCACTCTGAGCACACTGGTGTACGCTTTTCCATGAATCTCCCTATGCATTTTAGAAATGAAAGTGGAATATAATAGTAATTAAATGTTAACTATTTTAAAGTCTATAACACCCCGAAAGACTCTTCTACATGCATTTTAATGACATACTCATGTATTTTTCTCTTTAAAATCTGTTCATGAACATTCCCTTTTTCACCTATTTAAGTGACAACTTTTTTTAATTAATTTTTTTCTTGCAACCCCTACTTTCATAAATCAGGTGAAAGCCAGGACAACAGCTCAGCCTTCCTCTTGTGTTCATCTCTTTACAGATGAGACTACTAATGCCTTACCTAAATCTTCTAGAGAGTTATTCCCAGAGTTATCTTAGGATAACATCTGTAAATTTCTCCAGATTACTGATAGACTGATAAAAATCCAAGACTCTGTGGTTATTTCCTTGGTATTTGTCAGAGAAGTTCTAGCTGTTATATGAGGATATTTTTTAAAATTAGTCACTTTAAAGGTGAAGACAGAATGTCCTTTGAAACACTGTCCTCTGCTTCTGCAAAGACACATTTCTTGTCATCATGGTGTGACATTGACTGCAAAGGGGTAGGAGACAGACTGGGCCTAGTAGAAGTTGTATGATTCACTTATATACTTGATGCAGCTGCTGTCATATGGACCAGGAAAAGATGTGCACTGCTCAGGCCCAGGCAGAGAAATAAGTAAATATATGTAAACAAATACATAGATCAATGGATAGATAGAAATATTCCACATAGATTGATATGTACTATATTGTAAGTAAGCAAGTTTAAGGTCTAAGTGGCAGGCCACCAGGAAAGAAAAAATCATGGGTGGGGTAGACGTTTGAAGCTGTGGTCCACAATCAGGAATTTGCTTCTCTAAGGAATGCTTCAGCATGTTTTTAAGGCCTTCCAACTGGTTTACCCACCAGAACACGTTCTAAGTTAGAGTCAACCAACTGGGACCTCAGTTACAGTTGTCAGTACCTCTTCACAGTAGTACTTAGGTTAGTATTTGAATAAGTGGGGACTGTAGCCTAGCCAAGATGATACATCAAAAGGCTGTCATAGTCCATACCTTGCCAATTTAGCACCCATTCATATCTCCTTGAAGCATACTTAGTCTCCACATAAGGACAACGGCAAAGGCGTATTTCCACTACAGAGCATGTGAGAACAATTATGAAGCTTCCCTTTAGTGACCATTTTTTAAACAATTTTTTGAAGTTATATTTCATACATCGTTTCTCAGTACCATCTAGACTCATCTTGTCTTCCATGCCCTCCACCCCACCAGAGTTCATGCACCCTGCCATCCCTGCCCTGTATGTTTTTCTGATTCTTCTCAAAGTTTTTTCAAAGCAGAGGATTATTGTCCTTGGGGGAACCAACGTTTCAGTTGGTTCCCTGTCCCTGTTCCTCTGCCATTGTTCCTGCCAATCTGTACCGCTTCAACATATGCACATGTATGTCACACCTATACTAAAATTATATAGTCTGTACACAAACTGTCATTTCCATATCATATTTCGGGATTCACATTTTTCCTTTTTAAATTCATATTACTCTAAAATATGCCTATGTATCCTCCACCCATATGCCAAGATTACCAAGTCTAAAAATAAACGGTGGGTTAATTCTAGAGCCTGTTAAGGGATTTACATTATCAGAGCATAGTGGCCTCTAGGGAAAGGGGTATATAACTTTGATGTTGCTCAGTTTGCCTTACAACTCAGTGCTTGGTGCTAGCATCCACAAATGAGGGATATCATTCGTCATTTGCTTTTTCTGAGACTGTGTTACTTTACTTTGCATAATATCTTTTAGTTCCATCCATTTACCTGCAAAGTTCATGATGCCATCTTTCTTTACCACTGTATAAAATTCCATTGTGTAGATGGAATTTACATTTTCTATATCCATTCATTGGTTGAGGGGTATTTGGGTTGGTTCCAGCTCTTCACTATTGTGAAGAGAGCTGCAAGGAACATGGCTGTGCATGTATCTCTGTGGTAGGATGAGTCTTGTGGGTATATACTCAAGAATAGTATGGCTGGGTCAGGTGGTAGGCTCAAGTTGAGTCTCTTCAGAGTTCTCCATACTGCTTTCCATAGAGGTTGTATGAGTTTACATTCCCACCAGCAGTGGATGAGTGTTCCCCTTTCCCCACAACCTTTCCAGAATTTGGTATCATTTGCTTTCTTGATCCTAGCCAGTCTTATCAGAGTGAGATGATATCTTAAAGTTGTTTTAATTTGCATTTCTTTAATTACTAGTGATGTTGAACATTTTTAAAGATATTTCTCAGCCATCTTTATTTCCTCATTTGTGAAGTCTCTCTTCAGCTCTTTACTCCATCTTTTGAGTGAGTCATTTGTTTTCTTCTTTGCTTTTTGAATAGTTTATATATTCTGGAAGTCAATGCTCTGTCAGCTGTATCACTGGTGAAGGTTTCCTCCCACTCTGTGGGTTTTCTCTTCACTGATTGTTTTTTTCACTGTACAGAGGCTTTTGAATTTAATGAGGTCCCACTTGTCAACTGTCGACCTCACTTCCCGTGCAGCAGCTGTCTGATTTAGGAAGTCTCCTACGCCTATGTCTTGTAGGTTGCTGCCAACCTTTTCCTCTATCATCTTCAGAGTTTTGGGTTTCATGTTGAGGTCTTTGATCCATTTGGAGTAGATTTTTGTACAGGGTGAGAGGTAGGGGTTTAACTTCATTCTTCTACAAATGGTGATCCAGCTTTGCCAACACCATTTGCCAAAGATGCTCTTTCCTTCATTGAGTCTTCTTGGAGCCTTTGTCAAATATGAGGTGGCTGAAATTGCATGTACTCAAGTTTGGATCTTCAATTTTGTTCTATTTGTCTATGGGTCTGTTTTTGTGTCAGTACCAGGCTGTTTTTATGACTATAGCCCTGTAATATAGTTTGAACTCTGGTAGAGTGATCTCCCCTGTATTGCTCTTTTCATTCAGGGTTGCTTTGGTTATTCAGGATCTTTTGTTTTTCCATATGAGTTTAAGGATTTTTTTTTTTTCCAAGTCTGTGAAGAAACTCATGAGGATTTTAATTGGGATCACATTGAATCTGTATATTAATTTGGGTAGAATGGACATTTTTATTTTATTAATTTTTCCAATCCATGAGCATGGGAGGTCTTTCCATCTTCTATGTCTTCTTCAATCTCCTTCAGGGGTTTAAATTTTTTATTGTAGAGATCTTTGGTGTTCTTCATTAAGTTTGTTCCAGGTATTTTATTGTTTCTGATGCTATTGTGAGTGGGAAGGTCTCCTTATATTCCCTCTTCATTTGCTTGTTGTTGGTGTAAAGAAAGGCTATTGATTTTTGTAAGTTAATTTTGTATTCTGACACTTTACTGAAAGTCTTGATTGTTTCTAGGAGGTTTCTGATGGAGTTTTTAGCATCCCTTAGGTAAACTATCATATCATCTGCAAAAAAGGGATAGCTTGACTTTCTCTTTTCCAATTAGTACTCTTTTAATTTCCCTTTATTGTCTTATTGCCCTATCCAGTGTTTCAAGCACTATATTGAAGAGGAGTGGTGATAGTGGGCAGCCTTGCCAGATTCCTGCCTTTAAGGGGAATGCTTCTAACTTTTCTCCATTTCGGATGATGTTGGCTGTGGGTTTTTTGTATATAACTTTCATTACATTGAGGAATGATCCCTCTAGGACTTTAAGCATGAAGGGATGCTGAATTTTGTTGAAGGCTTTTTCTGCATCGATTGAGATGATTGGGTGGTTTTTGTTTTTCAGTCCATTTATGTGTTTTATGATATTACTGACTTATGTATGTTGAACCATTCCTGCATGTCTGGTATGACTCCAACTTGGTCATCATGGATGATCTTTTTGATATGGGTCTGTATGTGATTTGCAAGTATTTTGTTGAGAATTTTTGCATCTGTGTTCATTAATGAAGTAGGTCTATAGTTTTCTTTTTTGGTTGTATCTTTGCCTAGTTTTAGTATTAGAGTCATGCTGGCTTCATAGAAAGATTTTTGGAGATTTCCCTCTGTTTATATTCTTCTGGAGAGTTTGAGAAGTAATGGCTGTAAGTCTTCTTTAAATGTTTTATAGAATTCTGCTGTGTATGCATCTGGACCTGGGCTGCTTTTTTTTTTTTTTTTTTAATTTGGGAGGTTTTTTATTACATCTTCAATTTCCTCAAATATTATGGGTCTGTTTATTTTATTTTATTTATTTATTTTTTGGTCTTTTTGAGACAGGTTCTCCTTGTAGCCCCAGCTATCCTGGAATTTGTTCTGTAGACCAGGCTGGCCTTGAACTCACAAAGATCTGCCTGCCTCTGCCTCCCAAGTGCTAGGATTAAAGGCGGGCACCACCACACCCGGCTTATGGGTCTGTTTAAACGGTCAATCTCTTCTTGGTTAAGTTTTGTTGCTTCCCAGGATTTCAAATATTCATCCATTTCTCTTAGGTTTTCGGGTTTAGTAGAGTATAGGTTTTTTAAGTACTCCCATATGATTGTCTGGATTTTTTCATTGTCTGTTGTTATTCTTCCCCTTTCATCACAAATTCTATTGATTTGGAGTTGCTCTTTCTTTTGCTTACCTGGGCTAGAGGTTTTTCTATCTTGTTTACCCTTTCAAAGAAGCAACTTTTGGATTCACTGATTCTTTGTATTATTTTCCTTTGTTTCTATTTCATTGATTTCTGCTCTGATTTTTGTTATTTCTTACTGTCTGTTGGGTTTAGAGTTCATTTGCTGTTATCTCTCAAATGTTTCTAGCTGGAGTGTTAGATCACTTATTTGTGCACTTTCTGTTTTTGTTTGTTTGTTTGTTTGTTTTTTGTCTTTTTGAGACAGGGTCTCCCTGTAGCCCCCGCTGTCCTGGAACTCACTCTGTAGACCAGGCTGGCCTTGAACTCACAAAGATCCGCCTGCCTCTGCCTCCCAAGGGCTAGGATTAAAGGCGTGCACCACCAAGCCCGGCTTCTTTCTGTTTTTTTAACGTAGGCAACCAGGACTATAAATTTCCCCCTTAAGACTGCTTTTAAAGTATCCCAAAGAGCCAAGTTAATTTAGGTCAGTAGAAAAAAATTGTTTCTCACTTAGCTAATTCGTGAAGTTGAAAGTGACTTCTGACCATGATGGCTGCACACACACAAAAATCCATAATGAGTATAACCTTGTTTTAGAGGGGAAAAGCTGTAAATTTGATTTATAATTTATATTTTATTTAAATAACTTACTTTGAAGCAGAAAAAAAAAAGTATCCCAAAGGTTTTGTTGTTTTGTATTGTCATTTTTGTTTAGTTCCATGAATGTTTTTATTTCTTTCTGAGCCACTGAGGAGGGTTGGCTTCCTAAAAGGCTGAGGCCACTGCTCACCTCTTCTTTTTTTTTGTCTTTTCGAGACAGAGTCTCCCTGTAGTCCCAGCTGTCCTGGAACTCACTCTGTAGACCAGGCTGGCCTTGAACTCACAAAGATCCGCCTGCCTCTGCCTCCCAAGTGCTAGGATTAAAGGCGTGCACCACCACACCCGGCTACTACTCACTGGTCTGTTCTACTTGTCCCTTCTGCTGTGCTGGCTGGGAGACTCTGCCCATGCCCATCATGCAGATGCAGGCAAGGTGTGGTTTCGCCTGGGAGGTTGAACCTGGCCAGCTGAGGGCTGGCTTCTCAAAAGGCTGCTCACCTCGCCGGGCCAGTCTCCCTTCCTTTTTCCTTCTGCTGTGCTCTACTTACCATTTTTAATCGCTCATCCTTTCACCTTCTCTTATCATTTTCCTCAGATTCCCACCTTTCGTCTTGCCAACGTTCTTGGTTTATTTCCATTATTTTTGGATGGTTCTTGTCTTAGTTACTTTTCTCATCATTGCAGCAAAGGACCTAACAGGAAGATTTCCACCCTGGTTTCGTAATGTGTGATCGATCATGGTGGAGAAAAACCTGGTGGAGCAGCTCCATGGTAGTAGGATGGTGCGGTGGAGACTTGTCCACATTGTGGCCACAGACCAGGAAGCAGAAGAAAGCAGACTAAAACCAGAAGTGTGTGTAACTTTCAGAGGCTGCACTCTACATGACCTGCTTCTTCTGAGTAGGCCCCATATCCTGAAGATTCCATGATGTCCCAAACCACCTGATACCACGTGTTCGAACCCAACAAGAAACAAATCACAACAGCTGCCTTTCTTGAAGCAATTTTTGCCACAGGAATAACTAACCTTGATCTGGGATGGTCATGATTATCAGGCATAATACTGAACACTGTTTTATAGAATTCTATGTAATAGTCATAACCAGTCACATGTTACAGCTGCTGTTCCTTTCCTTCTCTGCATTAGGAAACTGAGTCTTAGGGAATAAATCACCTTAGGATCATGCAGATTGTCAATGATAAAGCTGGGATATCAATTTAGATTTTATTCTAAAGAATAATTTTAATCACACTAAGACACTTTGAAGGTTCTTGCTAGTTTTTCTGTGTGAGCGAGACCTGAACCATCTGTATCAGGATCTCTTGTGGAAAATGCAGATTCCTGGACCCAATCTAGTCCTAGTGAATCTGAATCATTGAGACTGGCCTGGAAATCAGCATTTTAAACACATTGCCTAAGTGACTTTTACAGCCAGAGTGACTCTGAAGTAGGGAATGAAAGAAAGCATTTTGAAAGATGGACCATCTTGCTGGGTTTCAGGTTATTAAGAAGCACTGCCAAATGCTGAAAATCACTTCCTAGGGCCAACAAGCATGGAGACTAGGGTATGATATAGGGAAGTTTATTCTTCCTAAGGAGAATTTTCCCACTTTTCTTAGACACTAAGGGAATGGTCCCTAGCAATGCTGCATACTGCATGCTCAGAGGACCGTTCTCATCACATATGTCAATTGTCCAGACACAGCATGGGATGCTGTCAGCACTATCCCCACTGCAGTAGATGGTTCACATTACAATGCAACTTTTGGTAACCATCACATATAGCAGGGATTTATAAGACCTTTCATTATCTTGGTTTTGTGTGTAAAGGTGAAGGTGGGGGAGGAGTGTGGCCAGAGGGATTCTGAAAGGCATAGGATCGAGATAGGAAGGGAAAGGGAAGTGCCGAGTTCATTCCCCAGCCAGATCAATCATTATTCCAAAGTGATCTCTAATCAAAATCCAGCATATGGTTTTTATTAATTTGGGGCATTTCTGCTGCCATCCAGTGCAATAAAAAATTGATATCGTGAAAGATTGTAGCATCCCTTGTCAAACTAGCAAACATGAAGTATAAAATCTAAAGTAATGAAATAAGTTGAGTTGCTTCTTTAGTGCTTATTATTATCGCTTTTATTGCTGGAACTTCTGAGAGTATGAGATTCAGAGCTGAGTTACGAATAGATTTTAAATCAATTTCATTTTTAGTATGAGGCTGATACCAAGGGCCAAAATTTCTCAACTATCTCAGTTAGGGAAAAAGCAAAGAGTTCTTGCTATCATTAAGTAGGATTCATCCATAATCAACTTATTGTTTTCCAAATACAGAAAAATTTAAGCTCATGAGTTCTTTTGTCTATTGATTTTTTTTTTTTTTTTTTTTTTTTTTTTTT